>BGPR01002632.1:125106-146563 GCA_013235015.1 Araneus ventricosus
GCCCTGGAGGAATTTAAGCCAAGATATCATCAAATGTTTCGTTAGCTGAGGAATTAACAATAAAGAGTTACAGTGATAGCAGGATTTATTCGATGAGTCAAAGGCGAAGAATGAATTAACAAAGCTTCTGTGGACTGTTGTCTTGACATTAGTATTAAAGAAAGAGTGTTGTGGAAATATTATGCGGCAGATAAATTGTTTGAAACTCTCCGAGATGTTTTTCACTTAAATCTAAAAATACACGAGTTATCTGATTTATTACATTTACTTTTCTTAAGATAATTTTTTACGCCCTTCAGGCGCTGACCAGATCTTATCAAAGAATCTGCTCATATGGGTTACGAACATGAGCAAACGAAACTTCCAGAGCAACAGAGTCCAGGAAAAATAGATATTATTGCCCATTCCGAAAAAAAAAACTCGGAAAATCGACTAACAACGTACTTTTCCAATTAAAATACAAAATTTTAAAAAGATGTTACCTCTTAAAAAGCTGAAACTAGCAATCATAAATTGCATCAAATTTCAGAAAATAAAAAAAATTAGAAATTTTCGAAAAGTACTTTTTTCTTCAGATTATTCCTAAAATTCCCTTTTTTCATAAAAAACGAATTAGTGCTTTGGTAATTATAAGTTTATTTATCCGAGTGCTAATTCAAATACCTCAATAGATGAAGAGCAATACATCAAATATGAAGCTCCTTTAGAGCGACCACCCTTCTGAACAGAGGTAGGCAGCCGTACAGAGGTTTCACTGTATAGAAATAGAAGTTCATGCTTAAAGCTTTACATTCAAAACATTACAGGAAATTAATTAATAGTAATTTAATGAATTCTTAAATAAAAAACAAAAATTTAATTAATTAATAATTAAGAACACTAAATTAATTAATAAATTTCAGTACAATTTCGAAAGCAATAGCAAATTAAAATAGCATTTTTCTATAATAATGGATGACCAAGATATTTGAAAAAAAAAAAATGAACACAGACATATTATAAAATAAAGTTCGTTATTTTTGAATGCAAAGTTTTTCCAAGAATTCTTTTCAAAATTTTAGTCATAAGGTTACGCAATAGAAGTTGTATCTCTGTGAAAACAATAATATTGATTTTTTCTCAAAAAAATTCCATAATATATACCTCATGTAAATAATATATTTCTATTTCAATAATTTTAATGTTGATTCCTACTATTATGCTTAGGAAAGGCCTCAACAAACCTATCACAAGCAAAGGTTTTTTTTTAAAAATATTTCTGAGAAATTTATTCACTTCATACATAAAAAGAACGAACATTTCATTTCTAATATTTTAGCAATGTGCAATGATATGAACTCTGAGAAAATCCTCAACTGTAAACTTCACAAGAATAACATTTTATTTTTTAAATTTATTTTTTGATGATGAAATGCTTAATTCAATTCCCTTCACGAGAAAATTCTTTTATGCATTCATCGTCATTTTTAAGAGAAAGGGAAACAATTAAAAAATCGTTTCAGAAAAATCTTCACTACACACAATCATAAGAATACGATTTTTTTTATTTATATGAATTCGAGATAATTCATATCTAAACAACAATTCCAAGAATATTGTCCAACGCAGATATCAACCGAATATGGTTTTTCATTTACAATGGTGAATATTTCATTTGAAAAAAAAAAAGAAAATGTCTACATCGCCAGAATAGCGTTTTAAATCTGTATGAATTCAAAAGAAAAGAGCTTTTCCATTTGTATGAATTCGATAATGCACTTTTAAGTCACTTTTTCGAGAGTATTTTTTACCACATACACCACAAGAAAAGGGCTTTTTATTTACATGAGTTTGGTAATGCCGATTGAAATCACCTCTCTGAGAATATCCTTTTCCACATACATCACAAGAATATGGCTTTTCATTTGTATGAATTCGATAATGCACTTTTAAGTTACTTTTCCGAGAATATTTTTTACCACATACACCACAAGAAAAGGGCTTTTCATTTGTATGAGTTTGGTAATGGCGATTTAAACCACCTTTCTGAGAATATCCTTTTCCACATACATCACAAGAATATGGCTTTTCATTTGTATGAGTCACATAATGCATATTTAAATGACTTTTCCTAGAAAAATCTTTATGGCATACATTACAAGAAAACGGTTTTTCATTTGTATGAATTCGATAATGCACATTTAAGTCACTTTTCCAAGAATATGTTTTACCACATACATCACAGGAAGAGAGATTTTCTTTTGCATGCGCTCGATAGTGCACATTTAGTCTACTTTTTTCAGAAAAACGTTTATGGCATACATCACAAGAATAGGGCTTTTCATTTGTATGAGTTCGAAAATGCACATTTAAAACATTTTTCTGAGAAAATTCCTTATGGCAGACATCACAAGAATAAGGCTTTTCTTTTGTATGCATCCGATGATGCAAATTTAAATGACTTTCCCGAGAAAATTCTTTATTGCATAGAGCACAAGAAAATGGCTTTTCTTTCGTATGGCTATGAAAATGTTTTTTTAAAAGTCGATTTTTACAAAACTTCTGATCACAGACATCACTTGCGAAATTTTTCTTATTCTCGTCACTTATATTTTGGACATTTTTATCAGTAGCAACTGTTTCCACACTCAGATCACTAATCAAATGTGTTTCATTCGCCTTGATATACGTCTCCATCCTGAATATTCTGCACAGATGTTTTTCTTTTAAAAAGTGAGCTGAAGTTCTATCAAGGATAATTATATAATCACGGTGTTTTGCTTTTTGTTGCATCCGGAGATCTTAGATGTAACCTGGTGAAGAAAACGGAAATTTATTACCACCTAAAATATAACAAGCAATTTCTATGTAAATACCTATTGATTAAAAAAATGAAAACAAAAATGGAGTATTATCTTCTTGACTCAGTGGCGTAGAGGAGTGGACAAGAGGGGTGCAGATTAGGGTGGATCTTTTTTATTTTTTTTTCTCCTTTTTCAAGAGGCACAGCGATGAAAAGGTGCTAAATGATCTCAAAGTAAAACATATGAATTATTATTCTATTCTGATAAGTCTAACTGCCTCCGGATTGATATCCAAGCAGGGTTGTCGATTTTTTTTATTTTTTTCAAAAAAATCGATTTATTTGATTTAAATCGGATTTTTTTTGATTTAAATCAAGATTGTTTTTATTTTAATGATTTTTTTTAAACTACATATATATTTAACATTTGTATATTAGACAATGAGCCCTACAGTCATAGAGTTATATATATATAACAACATACCGGTCATTAACCTGTACTTTCTTTATAAAAAAAAACAAATTTAAAAAAATTGAGTTCAAAAATGTAACAACTATTTAAAAAATATTTGTGAACTAAAATGTAAAAATAATATACTTTTGAAATATAAGACAATTTTATTAAGGAAAAAATTAACAATATGATAAAAATTGTCATTTCTTGTTTATAGATATATTATTGTATGTTAGAAAACTGGAGAATTTTACACTCAGCTGTTCATTTGTTTCCTTACAAACACAAGTTTTGAAGTTTTCTAATTCTAATCTGTTTCACCCAAAACATTAAATAAAAATTTTTCTATATAAAATTTTTAAATTCAGGTTTCGAGGTGCATTGAGTCACCATCAGGACTACCTGTGTGCCAAATTTCACGACTGTAAGTGCGACAGATTCGTCTGGACATTGCGCACACGCTCACAAATATTGCCTTTTATAAGTATAGATCATAGTTTAAATTGCACTATGTAGATGTTTGTATTTCTTTTGGAACATTTATATGCATTACTTAATTATCTTACATTTCAACATTATTGCAATAAAAAAACTTTGTTGTCCCCAACACTATTTAGTTTTCTCCAGTATTAAAAGGAAACTCAATGCATTTTACTATTTTCTTTCTTTGTAAACATGATCCTTTCACAATATTTGTTTCATTTTATAAAAAAAGGAGCATTTCATACTTTGCATTTTATTGTGTTGCTCATTAGAGATTTATTTAACCCTTTGCGGCGAAGTGTGCCAGTTAATGGCACACCTAATTTCACTCGCTTCTCAACCATTAAATTCAACTACAAATGGAAAACAATAGGTTTAGGATAGGGCTAATAGTACTCCTTTTAGAATGTATATAGCAGTCTTATGAAATTTTGTTTCGGAATAGGAATTATTAGAGATGAAGTTTGGGAAAATTCCTTGACTTTGGAGATAAGAAATTTTTCAGTTCTGGACGTTTAACAATTTTAGCAAAGTAACTAGAAAATTTTGCTCCAATATTCTTGAAGATTTAATTTATAATTTTCTGTAAGATTCAACAATAATTTTTGAGTGCGTCAAGGTGGCTGTATCTAAGGGGGTTCTCATGAGGGGGGTGACCCGAAAGGGGGACGATCCCTCCCCCTCAGAATCAAGCAAGTTTTTTAAAAAACTTTTTTTGTAGATTCTGTGTCTAGACAATAAACTAAACCCATTCATGATGTTTTCTCATCATATTTTCAAAAAATTATTGCCTTGCGCCGCAAAGGATTAACATCTAATTTGCTTGTGTTCTCAAAAATAAAGATATGGAAAGTACTCTAGTTACATCAATTCAATGAAATATTTTTTTATGTTCTATATATTCTTTCTTTAAATATAATTTAAAAATACTTTAAAATCACTATTTAAAGATACATGGACAATTTTATTTCATTAAAGCAGATTAACTTGATATTTAAAATTAAGTGATTTAAATCAGCTATTTTTTTTAAAAAATCAGTCGATTTAAATCGCGATTTAAATCAGTGATTTTAATCAACTGATTTAAATCACCGCAACCCTGTATCCAAGTTTCGAATTTCTTCTTCTTTTTTTTTTTTTTTTGAGATATGCTCCAGTTAGGGTTCTGATCAATAAATATTACTTTCTTCGTACATGGCAGACAGTGCGACATTATTAAAATTTTGAGATGTGGCTCGAGTGGGGGAAGAGTCGAACACCCTGCGCAAGCGCTGTTGTGTAGCGCTCCTTTGCGCAATTTTTTATCATTGATCCTACTCGTTTAGAGTGGAAATGTGCGTTGTTTGGTAATTCAAGTGATATTAAGGGCAGTATGTTACCAACTTACGAAGATGCTATTAAGTTCTATGAGATGAACTGGCATAAAATAAAACAAGATAATGAAATTAATAACTAACCCAGGTATAAGGAAATGGAGGATATTATCGTGGAAAGATTTGAAGAAATATGGTTAAGATATGCTATTCCTACTTTCCAACAAAACGGATTGAATGTGGTGATGAAGACGTATCCTCCGAAACGCAAAATTTTTGAAATCTCACTTTAAAATACCGAAAAAGGGATCTGAAGAGTTTCACCGTAATATGAAAGTATGGTCTGACATTCTGTAAGAACATCGATGGATGCTTTTGTTCCAGACACAAAAAATTCCTGTCAGAGGGAAAAGCTTCCCAATCAACCGACGAACCACTAGAAGAATGATGATTGGAATCGTAGATATGATTACAACGAATAAAATAACGAATCCTTTGAAAACGAAAATGCTAAGGCAAAAATTACAGTTTCAGCCGTAAAAAAGAAAGCACAGAGAAGCAATATGTGTCGTCGACTTCATCTGAATTTAGTCAATAGGGCAGTGACGATGTATTTCAGCTATAGTTATAAACCCCAACGTCAGCCTTTCCTGTCGATTAGTCTACTGTGTGATAGATACGGAGACAGGGCTGGGGCAGGTATTACTTCATCAGCTCTTCACACTTCTAGTTTGAAAATTATTGATAACCAGCGGGAGTGTTCTCCCTAAACTTTCTCATATACTTCCCCAAAAAGGTGCCGTTTCCCCTTCCCCCGCATGGCTAAAAAAATTCGAACCTACTGTAACCCCGAATCCAATGACTATCAGAAGGATTTCATTGTAGATTATAGTTATTGTAAAATATTTAGGTAAAGAATCAAATTTTCCGCTCTTGCCGGCTCAAGGACAAACTGACTTGCTTCCGGTACGCATGCGCATGGAGATACGGATTCTTTTCAAAAGTAAATTATACATACCGACAGACAGTCAATCCTTTGACGGATTTGGCCCAAAATTTTATACGGACCTACATTCATGACGATAAAATCGTGTGCCAAATTTTATCCATCTAGCTATTCAAGTTTTTGAGTTATAGTGTTCACATGACCGCGGACGTACAAACAGACAGACTTCCCGGTGACGGATTTTGTCCAAAATTTGATAGAAACCTACAAATTATGTGTCAAGTTCACATACCAAATTTCATCCCTGTATCTCTAATAGTTTTCGAGTTATCGTGTTCACAGACATACAGACAGACATAATTCCAAAATTGTGTTTTTCGGACTCGGGGAGGTCTAAAACGTGGAGATTCGTCAAAATCTCGAGTTCGAATTTTTTGACGAGTGCAATACTTTCTCTTTGTATACTTCGTATACGAGAAAGTAAAAATAAGCTTCGAGGGCATACAAGTTAGCACGAAAATTGCAAATACTTGCTTTATACTTCAATGGACGGAAGGAAAAATATTTTAATTATATCATAGAAGGACGGAAAAATGTATCGACGCAGCATTCTTGAACCTTAAGCATTTTATTGATACTTGAACTAGAGTCGAAGCACTTGGATTATGTTGCACCAGCGTTTGGCACATCTAAGTGCATAGAACAATTAATCATTGATTTCTTTATGGAATCAAAGATGTTTATGGAGTCTTCGGTGGCAATTGAGTGTATTGGAACTACCGTGAACATTAGTAAACATGGAGATGTCATACTCTGTTTGAAAAAAAGTTAGATAAACTGTTACAGTGATTTTATCTGTCTACTGCACATGAACGAGTTACCCTTCCGACACTCGTTTCTACATATTAATGGCAAACTATTGGTACACTAGACATTTTCAGGAAGAATCGAAATAGATCTAAAAATGTATGAAAAAAGTCCTGCTGTTCGGTTTCATCGGATTTTAACACAGTTACTTGAGTTTTATTCAAGATATTAGCATAGACCAAACATATTTGTATAGAGTTGTCTCAATGGTTTCCACATGCATATATCCTATGGATTTAATAAACAGACCTACAGGCAAAATATCTCATGCCCGATTACTAACTCATGCTAATCAAATTTTAAGTTTCGATGGAATCTCCTTCTGAAAACTTAGTAATTCTTGCAATGTCAAGGTTTATGCAGAGACTGGGTTTGCTAACAGAATGCACCCTGACAGTAGAGGAGGAGCACGACACCTACTGAAATTCATCACTGCAACAAGATAATTGGCCACAAAACTGAAAGCCAAAATTGACCCTGCAATTTAAAGAAACAGTTACTTAGTTCACCTTTATATGGCTCGCAATGCTGACCAATTTTGAACCGAACATCCATGAACTAGCAGTCCGTCAAATTTTGAAAGCCTGTAGCATTTAAGAAAATAGACTCCGATTATTTCAACTTCCTACTGTAAAATTTGATGCGTCATCTTACACCGGTCTCATTAACTGGCAGGAGAATATTGAAAATTGAGAATCCACCAATATTGAAATCCATGCCTGAAGACATCCGACTGCTTGTCGGTCAAAACGCTTACAGAGAATTGTCTTTCTTACACCTGCCCTATCACAAAAGTGATTGAAAGGGTAGTTAAGATTGTGATAGAAACTTCAGATGCATTGCGCAAAAAATCGAAGAGAGTGGGCTTTGACGGAAAGCCATGCCGAAATTGGATAACAAGAATACCCACGCTATTTGAAACATTGTAATAATATACATGTCATTTTGTAAATGTTTTCTTATAATAAATAAATATTAATAAATAAATATTATTCATATGATTTCAATTTGTTTTACAGACACACTTTTAAAAAACTTTTTTTTTTGCCCAGTTGTAGCAACTCATAAAATAGAGGTTTTTTTCAAAATATGTATTCTCTGAAGTCAATCCGAAGGCAGAAGATTATATCAAATTCAAACCAAATTTTATCTGTGGGCTGAAAACATCATTTGGCACCCATTTCTTGCTGTGCCGGATAGAAATCAAACTTTTTTTTCTCCTTAGAACAGTGACCCACCCTAGTGTAGATGTCAGCGTGCCGTGGAGTCAAAATATTACTGTGTTTATGCCTTTTTGTAAAGAAAAAATTGAACATGGTCTAAAAAATAATAGAATGTCAAGAAAATCATTTACGCTAGTCAAGCCACTTATGATTGGGGTAAAAAAATAGCATTATTCCCCGGGTGCCTCTTACCCTCGCTATACCACATGGTGAACAACCGATAATGCGTGTACGTTAATTTTCAAAGTCAAATATGATAAGGGGGCAAATAAAAACCATGCCCCGGGCGCCATTAACACAAGCTAAGCTGTCGATGAAGAAGGTGAATGGCGAAAAAAATCATATTATGACCCGGGCGCCATTTACGCTTGCGACATCACTGTCTTGACTTATGACTGATTATAAAATTATGTTTTCAATGATAATAGTTTGAATTTTTTTTCTCCGCTTTCCAAAATTAAAAATATATAATAATTAATTATAGCCATGATAACTTGCACAGAAATAAATGCATTTACTGGTTTCAATGAAGGATGTCACACAGTACATAAAAAAAGAAAACTGCAATAAAAAAATTTACAAATTTTTCTTTATAGATTGCCAGCACGTTTAAGAAAAAGTCTGCAAAATTGTATCTTCAATACACACAGAAGAAAATTATGCACAAGGTGAATGTAATTATTAAGGATGTTATTAGTGTCGGGTACTGTACCGAAGAACAAATCGTTATTTGCAAGTACTGTATTTGTGGATAAAACTTCATTTACAGGAACTGTATCTACAGATGAAACGTTATTTGCCTATCAAATTGTAGATGAGAGATCTTTTGTTAATCATGATCCTATATATTAAAGAAAAGTTGAATTAATTTCTACTTCTAAAGTTACAAGAGGGTTAATTTGGGAAGAAAATCACAATTTCTATTTTTACAACTTGTAAACTTGATACATCTGTTCGGAAAAAGGAAACTAGGATCAAACAGCAAAATCACTATTTAGCTGTCATATCAAGTAGCACTAGGTGTCAAAAGTTGTCTATTGGCTACCATATCACTGCTGATTTTTTTCAGAATTTTTGCACTTCATCTTCATTCCCCACAAGAGCATCAAAATTTTACTTTTTACAAAAAAAAAAAAAAAAATCGTATATTTTACTATAATTTTGGCGGCGATTATTTATAAATGCATTGGTTATTCATTGACCTAACTACCGACAATAAACGATCCCCTTTAATTACAAACTAATAATTATGCCATGAAATACTGATTAAGCTTTCTTATAACAATTATAAGTATATGCAACTCTTTGCTGGTTTCTAGATACCGCCCAGAACTAACCACGTGGAAATGGATACATATCGAGTTCCATCTGACCCATCCAAACTACCCTACCTTGGGGCACAACTTGCATCTACTTATCAATTATACGAGGTTTATATTCTGCCATAGTGTCGAAAGCCGGCATGATTGTCTTGTCTACAATTCTTGTTCCATTGTAGCCATCTAGGGCAGAACTTCCACATACTTTACTAGAAGCGTCAGTGACTGCTTTCACATACCTTTCCACTGCCTGGATGTGACAGGGAAAGTCACAAATAAGTGCAAGAAGAGGCGAACTTTCTTCTATGCAAGCACGCAAGTCTTCTTCGGATAGATGCCGTGCCAAGGGTGAAGGCATATAACACCTCCAATATGTCCTGCATTAACAGCAGTGCCATCACACTCAACCACTACAAGTTTTGAAAAATCTTTTTTTCGATGAAAAAATCCAATAACGCAGCTATGATACTGTGTGCTGATCCAGAAATTAGCAAAACATGCCCAAGATACACCCACCAGGTTCTTGAAGAACTGAAAGGTGTTCTTCAACTTTGCACCATCGATGGAGATGACCATCTTCCGTCTTTTCCATCACCAAACTTTTTTGTCTTAACGACCGTCAAAGTAAATACCTCGGCGAACTTCCCTCAGTATTTGATCATAAAGGTTATGTCTGGATTTCCATCTTTCTCTTCGAACTTTAATTCTATCAATGATTATTTGAAAATTTTTATCAGATTTTTTTTTTCACAGCTGAGAACATGAAGTAATCCTGATGAAAGAGCGGCAGCTGGTCGATCCGCAGCTCCATATCTGTCGCATGTTCTTGCAAATGTTGCGGTGAGCTTTAGCCTTGCTTGGGGAGTGGAACATGATGGAGTATATATACATCACAAGAAAAAGGCTTTTCATTTGTATGAATTCGATAAAACAAATGAAAAGCCTTTTTCTTGTGATGCATATATCAACAGCAACGTCATTGTTGTTTCAAACGTCATCTCCTGAGATTTCAGCCCTTCCAGCTGAAATTTACTGACGGGTGCTTTTTCTAAAGCTTTGTTTTTTGCCTTCCTTCCAGCAGGTTTTTTTAAGCTGTTGAGTGGTTTGTAGATCAACAGTACCAATAATCACTGACCGGTCAGCTCTACTTGTTTTTGTAGTGGCACTTTCCATTTTCACATTTCTCACACCGGCACAATTTGAAGTCCAGGCATTTGGACGCAGAAACGTCAAGAAGTGTTTTTGTTTCTTCTTGGAAGGCTTGAATATTATTTTGGGAATTTGGAGAATCCTTACGGCAGGGTTAAGATTTAAGTAACTTTAATGGCTTTTTGTGTCCTCTTTTTTTAAGTAATTATTCTTATGTGGTGAAGAATCGGAATTTAAGCTTTAAAACAAATTTCCTCTAAGTTAATAGCGATCGCTTTTTATAAATTTCAATCACTTTTGGTTTGCAAATAACTGATCTCTCTTTTTGTATTCTAATCCAATTATAATACCGCAATATTTCACTACGTGTTGGTAGAACAATAATGGAACACTTAACCTGGTTTCTAGTCTGAGCCATAATTCCAATTTCTAACACACACACACACACACACACAAAAAAAAAAAAGGAAACCTCTAATGGAATGCACACAGCAAATATTAAGTTGCTGAGGAAGCAGATTCAAACTGACAAGTCAAATTGCCAGATCCTATGGTTCCCGCCAAATTTTTTTCAATATTATGGTACCCATGCTGCCATCTCTTGCGGAATTTCATATTTAAAAGGACTTATGAAAATCAATGTAAATAGAAATAATTGCCGCCACAACTATATTAAAGGGCTTTTCATTTGTATGAATTCGATAATGCACATTTAAATCATCTTTTCGATAAAAAAAATCTTTATGGCAAAACTCACAAGAAAAGTCTTTTCATTTGTATGAGTTTGAAAATGCACATTTAAATTACCTTTATGACATACATCACAAGATAAGGGCTTTTCAATAGTGTGAGCTCGAAAATGCACATACAAATTACTTTTTGCAGGAAACCCTTTTTCACATACTTCACAAGAATATGGTTTTTCTTTCGTATGGGTCAAAAAATGTTTTTTTAAAAGCCATTTCTGAGAAAATTTCTAACCACAGATGTTACAAACGAATTATTTCTTATTCTTGTCATTTACATTTTAAACATTTTTATCAGTATCAACCGTTTTTACACACAGATCACTAATTAAATGTGTTTCATTATTCTTGATATACATCTCCATCTTGTATGTTCTTGATGATAAATAAATTGAGAAGTTGCACATCAAGGATAATTATCTAATCACAGTGTCTTACTTTATTTAATGAAATTCTTTCCGTGGCATCTGGACATCTTAGAAGTAACCTGGAAAAGGAAACGGAATTTTATTACCAAAGTTATAACAAGCATTTTGATTGATTTATTGAGAAAACGAAAACAGAGCATTGTCTTCTTAACTCAATAGTGTAGTGACTGGGTGAGTATAGATGCATACATACAAGCCTACTATGGTAGTATCAGAGTCAGTTAGGCTCAAATACATGACAAATCTTCTGTATAATTGTGTCTCGAATAAATGACCCTTAGTCTTGTGCATAACTCAGAAAATCTTGCCCTTGCGTAATGACCACTTGAAGCTGTGCTTGAGTTATATCAGGGTTCCCACTATTATCCTGCACAAAAATTTAAGGTTGCTATCACTATTTTAAGGCAGTTCGGATTATAATGATTTGATGCACTATTAACAATTAATTTAACTAGATTGTTACAAAAATAGTTAAACATGAAATTTCCATCTAAATTACAACATTTCGATCTCGCCTTCATAAATAATCAAATAAAACAACAAAATTAACCTTTAAAGAAGAATATACAATTTGATATTTCGAGAATTTGTTGATTTTGAATAATGTTTCAAAACTGAAGAGCAAAATAATTTCCTTTTATAATCAATATGCATATGGGTATGAATGCTTTTCAATTAGAATTCAATTTAAAAAGTAAATAACTACTAATGTGTACAAATAATAATTTTATATTTTAATAAAATATATGCCACTTTATAAAAATTTAAAACTTCTTTCAAGAGTCAATAAAATATGCCACTTTTTAAAAATTTAAAACTTTTTTCAAGAGTCAGAAAACTTCTTACGTTTGAATATTTAAAAAATGCAACAGGTATAGAAAACATCATTACAAGGGAGAAGGGGAATTATAGTTCTTTTAACTCCTTAAGCATTGTATTTAACTTTTCCTCAATACTTTTTATATAATTCTGATTTTTTTTCTCTCTTTTCCTGAGCAGCGAAAACTGTTCAATTGATAGACATATTTTATATCATTTGTAAACTCGGCTTTCTCTGCCAATTTTTCAGAACTTTTTCCAATTCTTCAACTGCACGTTTTAAACACCTTTTCTTATTTTTTAGTTCATTTAAATCATCAAAAAAGCATTTCCTGTTTCAGTGTTGAATTTCTTGTTCTTTCGATATCTTTTGATCTTCAAGGTAAGCCAAATATTTTTGTCTTGCCCCTACTACATACAATCTTAGTTTCTTCGTGATTTCAAGGAAATTTGAATTTTCAGCATATTTTAAATGATCAATTATAATTCGTTGGACTATACCGGATTGTCCTTTTAGGTTTTCAATTTCGATCCTTTTATTACAAGAAAAACACTTTTCTATATCACAGGGATGAGATTGGCAAAAAAGCAAAAAGACCGAAATCATACGCGAGCAAAACATTTGTACCATAATTTATACGCGAAAGATGTCTTAAAAAATAAAACATCAGAACACGCAATATGACGAAAACATTAACTATAAAAATTAATAACTTAATTATTTATAATTCAGTATGTATAAATAAGAAAAAGAATATTAAATTATTATTAAATCATTCACATTAAAAGTTAAGAAACAAGTTTAACACATCATCAGGTGCATCAGAAAATACAAAATTAAACATTTACCACCTGTCCATCACTGCAATTCAACATACACCCAACAGAAGTCTGAGAAGAATTATATTTAATAGCCTTTTGATAAAAGTTAGCTCAAAAAATAAATAAAAATAAGGACAAATAATTTCTTTTGCTTCATGCAATTGTGTAAAGTGTATTAGCTCTTTATAAATTATAATAATGTATCATATACTGATTTCTGTTTTATTTCTTTTATTTTTATAAATTTTTGCAAAAGTGACAGCACAATGATTTTGCACCTTATAAAGCAAGAGGGGTCGAGATATTGTAACAGTTACATTGACAGATTCATTTAGAATTATTGCTATTTGAAACATTTCCTTAATTGTTAAAGAAGTGGTTTTCTTCTGTTTTTTTAATTGTGTGGCTTTTGTTGGTAACAGATTTCCATTAACACACTTCACCCTTTGTTTTGGAGGGCTCCTATCTTTGACAGATTTTTCTGCAATAAAGGATGTGTTTGCATCCTCCGCAAGTTTATTTTCAATAAAGACTAAAGTTTTTGCAAGTCTTCTTTAGTATCTCTCTGTTTAATTACTGGCATAGTTGTCGGGACTACATTATCTCTAGAATACCTAGGTAAATCATCCATTTTATTTTGAGAAGATTTTATTTGTGTTTTAATCTCTGCTTTTTTGCTGCATTTGCACACAGCTTTTTAGCTGCCTCTTTCGACAGGGGTTTCTGTTTTCATGTAGTTTATTTATTTGTTTTTGTTCCATTTTTTTTTTATTTCTTCATCTTGGTACGCCCTACAAGACGACCTTAAGTTTCCAACTAATTTTTTTTTTCAACATGTTCATGCATTTTTTTTTTTTTTTTTGCAAAATATGCCACAGAGGTTTTGTTTTCTGCAAAAAGGTGGTATTTAATACTTTGAGAGGCACTCAATGTTCGAATGTTCATCCTTGTAGAGCTTGCCGATATAATGTTGATTCGTCAGTAGAGGATGAATCAGCTAGTTTCCTAGCCGGTGGAATTAAGCAGCACGGTCGAGCATATTTTCCCAGAATTTTCTTTCAAAAATGTAAGATAGGAAGGTTTCTTTTCTTTGTGTAAAAGCGGAATCTTCGGAAGAAAAAGCAAATTTATGCAGGGGGAAAAAAATCGGAAATCCGGAAGGAAAAAAAAAAAAAAAAAACGGAATTTCTCCAAAATAACAAATAAGCCGAAATTCGCGAAAAAGCGGAAGAATCTCATCCCTGATATCAGCTTGCACATGAGAAAATATTAAAAGTGTCTGTATATTATTTTCTACAATTTGCTAAAGTTTTTAGCTTTTCCTAAATACCCATTCAAAAAACTGTTTTTGATGGATCAAATCTCAGAAATTTTGAAGAATTTGGTAGTACTATTTTACTTAGGAAAGAATTAAAATCAATTAAAATATTATCACATTCATTTTCTTTTATACATTGTATTTTCACTAAATGAGATAATACATTTTTCAATTTGTTATAACAGTCATAACTATTTGAAGTCAATTTTCATGGATCAATACAACATAATCACCTAACTATTCCGGAACTAATTGACGATTTTTCTAAAATATTTTTTTAGCATTCTTCAAAATAAATGTTTGGCACTGTAATATTAAACAAAAATATCTTTTTCAGAAATATTAAGCGATTTAAAATCTTGTCTCCAGTAAATACAAAGCTTATTTTAGAAAGAGGGACAAGAACTGACTTGTCTTCACAATTAAATTATGATAATTAAAAAAAAACTATTCATGATTTCCAGTCTCTTTTTTTCACAATATTAAATGTACCAGTTACATCTAGTATAAGTTTTTTTTAGATCTTCAGCAAAGAATGGCAAAAGAGGCTTACTAGACTGATAAAGAGTTAAAAATGGTATACTGTCATTTTGGCCACAGAAAGAAGGAAATTTATTTCAGCACATGTCAAATTATCTTTAACAGCCTGTAATACCATGGCATATGATTTACAGTCTGGTTTTGGAAACTTACCCTCTTCAACACTCTGGACATAATTTTTTTATATCACCCCAAATTTCTAATGTTCTTTCAGCTACTGGCATGTTTTCCATCCATCTACGGGAGCAAAATTTGCGTGGCATTTTTTTGGTGGAGGAAATTTTAATATAGTCTTCTTTACGTGCTCGGGAATCATTAAATAACCAATAAAGAGCTGTAAATAGACTGTCCTAATTCCACTCAGTTGTTCTATTTTCTAATTTAAACGCATTACTTAAAATATGCAAACCACAGCTGCCTATATTTAGCAACTCAGTATGGAACTCATCTCTGATTTGTTTTGGATCATGTTAACTTCCAGTTAACTGCTGGTCCATCCATTGAAATTTGAATCACCTTTCTAAGAAGGTCACAGTTCGCATCGGAATTTTTGATTTTGCACCATAGATAAACCAGTTTTTACTTTCATAAAATTTCATTAGGAGCACAAGTGAGTAGAAAATTAAGGCCTCAGAATAGAAAAGGGGATTTTTTTAGAGCCTTGAAACACAAATTAGGGCCTTTTTAGGGAGCCCTAAAAGGATTTTTATATTTAGGGCCTTTTTAAGGACCATGAGAACCCTGTA
Source organism: Araneus ventricosus (assembly GCA_013235015.1). Taxonomy (NCBI): domain Eukaryota; kingdom Metazoa; phylum Arthropoda; class Arachnida; order Araneae; family Araneidae; genus Araneus; species Araneus ventricosus. The sequence continues at coordinate 141,062 of BGPR01002632.1, forward strand.
TATGAAACTACCATGGCTTTGGTGGAAGAAAGGATTTTTACAACCTATAAACATTCTACATTTGTTCATGAAAGGAAACTAGACTCAAACAGCAAAAGCACTATTTGGGTCCATCTTATCAGACATTTACAGTTTAACAGGTGGGTCATCAGAACGAAAGAATGTTTCTTTGGTCTGGAATCTAATCAGCATTTTGAAGAAATAAGCAATGAACACAGAGATGTAAACCTTCCAAAAATATAAATAAATTTTTATCCTTTCTATACAATAGATATATATATATATATAAACTGTCTTTGTTTGAACAGGTAAGAGATTTCATGCAGCTTCAGAAAATACTACCGTATACCAGAATTTTGCCCTTCCAGATGTAAAAGTTTTATAAAGCAGAGAAAACTTTCCATATTAAAATCTGTTTTACTGTCGCATTTTTTCACCCTGTTGAATGTTTAAAGAATTGCTTTTATAGTTTACATGTAATTCTTTGAATTTTCTTCATACGCAAATATAAAACATATTTGGATATTATTTTAAAATGAAATATGTGGGATATTCTGCTAAAATTTAAGATTTGAAGCAAAATTATGTTCAACTCATCATTAGGTACAAGTCTTAGGTCAAGTTACAAATGCAAATTAAATGCATATATTTTTAAAAAATCATAATAATTATATAATGAAATTCAACATAATAAAGTAATTATAAATAACTATTACAAATATTTCATGGTAAAGTAATTTCTGAAATTTATTACTCTATTTTATGTTATGATATAATGCAATGAGTTCAATAAATAATTTGATGAAAAAATCCTTGATAAGTAATTACCACATTTCTTAAGGAAAAATTTACATTTCCTCATAAAAATAAAGCAATAAATTTTAACATAGATCTTAGCAGAGCAAGATAAAGAAAAATAAAACATTTTTGAAAATTTTGCATGCCTGATCTTTTTCTTAATTGGTTTTATGCATAAATGAACTCTATAATCAGTAACTTCTGTAACCGAAGGTACAATAAATTCTCATTGAATGCTTTCAAGATGGAGGTACAATTATGTACTACAATTCTAATTAAACCTCATAACAGAGGAGAAACCTTTATACTTTATTATTTTATATAAGAGTGACTTGTAATTAGGGATTTAACGAATATTCGGCTATATTCTGCCCTTTTGCCGAATATATTCATGATAATTTTTTAATGAGATTTCAAATACACATTTAACAAAGAATATTGCAGAATTACATATAAGTTGCATAGCACATATTTACCTATAATTATAAAAGGCAATGTTTGTAGGTGTGCGTGCGTGTCTTCACGCGATGTCCAGACGAATATATCGCACTTACATCCTTGAAATTTGGCACACAGGTAGTCTTAATGGCGACTTAATGCACCTCGATGCCCAAATTTAAAAATTTTATCTAGAAAATGTTTTATTCAATATTTTGTGTTGTTTTGGGTGATTTTTTGCTCTAATTTCTAAATGAAATAGGTTTTGATAATCACAGGAAGAAAAATAGATTCACCATCGGAAAGAGCAGACAGTTTTCTTTCTAATAAAGTTAGTTTTGAATTTCTAACTTACTTTACTGAATTTTGAGAAATTTTAAAAAAATAATCGGTTAACCCTAAAAAACTTAATTTGGAGTTTCAATTAATTTCTTGCATCCGCCGTTTCGATTTTGTTATCAATTTGAAATTTGTTGAAGTAATTAAATATAACATTTATCTGCGATTTAAAACAAGAATTTTTAAAATTGAACAGTTGGTTGAATTTTAATTAATTTTTTTCTGGAGTGTTAAAAAATTTTTGCTTCAAAATTTCCTTTATGATTCTTCGTAATCCCTTTGCTTCGCATTGACAGATCATTCTTTTAATTTGTTTGTTTCTATACAATTGATAGTCGGGCATATGGCTGATATCTTTAGTTACAGAAGACGGGAAAAAATTAAATATGTCTTCAAGGAGCTATTTACATAATGTGGCTTCAAAGCTTAAGCCTGAAGTGGAAGATTTCATTTCTCTCTTTTTTTCCCTTCTCTTCTCCGATTCATTTTGGATATATTTAAATACTACAGAAATTATGTTTGTCATATTGTTCCATTTGAAATCATTTAAAATTTCATTTGGTAAGCTTTAACAACATGCATTGTTGCAATTTCATTGGCTGACAAGGCAGAGCGCAGGATACATCATAACCTTCAACTGAATGCCTTTGATTATTATTTTCAGCAGTCTTAACATGTTTATTTGTCTCGCATATTTTACTTTCTGTATAATAATCATTTTCATGTTGCAATTTTTTAATATTGTTTCAGATTAACATACTCTGTACTGTTTTTCTACAGTTGAAATGTCACTATAGCGAAGAAAAATAAGTGGGAAAATCAATAATGTGTATCTTTTGTTTTGATTTTGTTTTCAAAACTTTTATGTGTCATTGTGGCTGTTTTTTTTTTTTTTCATTTTGTTTAAGTACTGTTTTTAAGGGCAACGCCGTGCACGTACGTCTAGTATTTAATAAAGTTACAGGGTTCGTACACATTTCCTTAAAAGAAAATCAAGGACTTTTAAGGACTAAAAAAACCAAAAAATAAGAACCTCTAAATTGAATAAACTTAACGAATTGTCGCACGCATTTTTAAATAAAATGTCTCATTTTTGCAAATTCAACCTATTAGATGATAAATTATAATATAAAACATAGAAAATACATTACAAATTTAAGACAACCAAACCCCTAAAAATATGAGTTAATAAATTGATGAAAAAAACCCCATGAAACTGGTAATCAAATTAAATATCTTTTAATTCCAAACTTTTTTCATTCAATTTTACATCCAAGGTATTTATTTTAATTTCTTTTTCAGAAATTGTTTTTCTTAGTTTATGCGATTGAATAAATAAATTTATGTCCTTTGACTTTTCAGCCTCATTAGCTAAATCATTTGCTTTCTCATTTGTTTGGTGTAGGTCCGTTTGGAGGAACATTTTCTTTTGTTTTAAAAAATCTATTTCCTCCTCTAGAGCTTTTCGTTTCAGTTGTTTTGTTTCAGTCTTTTCTTTGGATCTTTCACTTTCTAAATACTGCATGCATTTTTCTCTAGCTGAGGAGGCAGCCGTCCTCATTTCTTTAGTAATTTTTAAGTCATAAATAGCCGCAGACAGCTTAATAAATTCATGATTTACACGCTGGAAAATATATGAAGCATCTTTTAAATATTCTATACCCAGGGCCTTGTTCACCGAAAAACATCATTGTCCATGTGACAGTATTAATACTATTTTGATAATCTTACAAACCTTTTCATAATGATTATTGCTAAAATAAGTTTGTAAAAATTATCAAGGGAATCACTCTTTGGATTGAAGGAAGTAAATTCAAATGAATTTGGTTTTACAATATTTAACAGAAAATCTGCATACAGTAACAAAATTTCGTCGCAATCTTTTCCCAAAATACGTTTATTTTGCGACAATACAATCAATACCTTTTTCATTTTTCCTGTGCTTTTTCGGGATATCCAGCCATTATTCGTGGATCAATGCAAATCGCAGGTCTTACTAGTGCGTAATTCACAGGACATTTATGCATGAAATGTTTTATCATTGTTATGATGTTTTTCCGACTATCCTGTCTGAGTGTGAAAACATCCTTGTCTGCTAATTCCTTATTTTTTATCTTTTCTTTTATTAGCTTTTCTGCAGCAAATCCTAAATACACTTAACTTTTATCATTATACAAGTGTGGGTCACTGAAGTTGAATTTGCATAAATTCTCAGGTTTCTCAATTCTTTCATTCTCTGGTTTCAAAATTTTGAATGCAATCATTAACAAGTTTTAATACTTCACTGGCAAAAAATGGAAGCAAAGGTTTATCACTTTGATACTGTTCTAAAAATGGTAACCGCATTTTTGACAATCATTCCTATGGAACCATGGACCAATAAAGGCCATCTGTAACTCCTCCCTTATTTCCTAAATTGTATGCGATGGATATGGATTGGTAGAATGCTAGCAGTGTCATCCCCCCATTCCGAGAGAGCCACGTCGACCGAGATTAGAGCCGCCGCGAAGGAGGAATGCGAAAAACGATAATCGGTGAAATTTTAAATTTTTTAATAATGGCAGAGTAAAAAGGAAGGACTTTCAAGGATTTTTTTAAAATGGGGCATAAAAATAAGGATTTGTAAGGACTTTTAAGGACTAAATGTAAAAGTAAGGACTTTTAAGGAATGTAAGGACGCGTACGAACCCTGAGTTAAATATAATTTATCATTGCAAAGGCTGAAATTATTATGCAAGAACAATTTTTTTTAGTATTTTCAGGAGGAAGTCTATTCCGCTTGATTTCATACACATATAATACCAATTAGAGATGTAACGAATATTTAGTATTAGTCCTATTCAAATGCTACACAGATGACTATGACCATGACCCACGTCCACTGACTCACCCATCGGCTTTGGAGTCTACAAGGATGGACGGGAAATGATACACAGATATTTGGCAGAATAAATTCAGGATAAAATGGTTTTTTTTTAAAATGCTGCTTTAAACACATTTAATAAAGAATATTGCAGAATTACATGTCGGTACATTTATTGTTAAAAAAAAAATCTAATATTCATTCAATTTTAAGCTGAATAGTACATAAATGTATTTAATAATGTTGCATATTATATATAGAAGTCTGTTCCATATGGTTTAAAATATATTATCAGCTTCAGAAAATTAATGGTCATTATATAATGCTTGCAGGCGTGCTGAAAGACATTTTATTACTAAATTTGCAAATCTTGAAAAAAATTTTGCATTTTTTTTCTCACCAATTAAATGTGCACTCCATCCTACCTAATAGAAGTTCTTTACTAAAATAGGAATTCACTTCTAGTAATTTTAATTTATCCATTCAATTTTCTTCTGTGTTTGTCATTGTCATATTCTGCAATGATGGCTTTTTTATTTTTATGAAGAAATCCCAAAATAATGTGGGTTTCTCATTTCTTATTATTGGAACTAAGGTATTTAAAATATTACAAATATATATAAAAGCATTAACATTTTTTAAATACATAAATATTAATAAATCAATTTTCTTTAATCTTAATTTTTTTCATTTAAAATTTGAAAATATTTCATTTATGTTCAAAAGTGAAATGTTTTTAAAATTTTGGTATTTGGTCGCAAAATATTCGGTATTCGCCCAAATCACTATTCATTACATCCCTACTTGTAATTAAAAACATAAATCTAACATTTGTTTTTAGGTGTTAGATCTAACTTGAACTGTTAAAAGTAGATAATTATATATGTGTTTTCTTAGTTTTGTGCCATTTAATAGCATATATCTTTCTCTAAAACTTCACTGACGGTAAAAAACTAAAGTTAGCTCAAACATTTATTTGATGATATAAAATATAACTAGGGGGCTCTGCCCCCTGCTCGCTAAAGCTCGCCAACCCCCAGGAGGATTGCAACGCAATCCTCCTG
>BGPR01002632.1:146573-168186 GCA_013235015.1 Araneus ventricosus
GGCTTGAAACATGTTCATATTAACTATTCAAATTTAAAACCCATAATAATTTTTTACTTTAAACCTTTTATAATTGATAAGATAGCGTTTTCCAAAATTTACAAAATTGTTGCTTTTTTCAACCAAAATTTTAAATATGCACTCTTTTTTATGAAATATTACACAATAAAGCAAAAAGTATGCAACATTATCATTCACCATAAGCAGCATGTGGTAATTTACTTCCAATGAAAACACAGCGAGACTAATACAGTCCGTACAAACACGGTGGCAAAAAAATCTAATCTCTCTATATATACACGTTGCAAACAGTATGCAACTTTAATCATTCTCCGAGAGCAGTGTGCAAGAGAACTTTTCCGAAGTATGATTAGTTCTCTGGTCTTTTTTCTGTAATTTTTATTTTTACATATAGTAAATAGTGCACACAATTAGTATCACAAAAAAAGGCTCTGGCTTTCCTAAGCCTATCGACGGCATTTCTTGCCGATCTTCGCTGAAATCTTTCATCCAGGATTCCCTTGCACGCTGCTCTCTTCTACGCAAAAAAGTTCACAAACAGTTCATTTTAAATAAATAAATTCAAAAAAAAGTCCTGTAATCCGTAAGCGATTAGCTCGGTTAGCGAAAAGCTTGGCGTCAGGGTTCAATTGGTAAACAAACTGATCGTTGCCAACGGGGAGAAAGAAATAAAGGTACTTCTTTTGCGCCACGCATAAGCGTTTTATATAATATAGATGCTCCAAGTATTAAGCAACACAAAACTGACTATCTACATCAATTTACAAAACAGCTACAACATTAAGAAAAAATTCTATTAAAAGTTAATAGAAAACATCAGATCAATGACTTTCAATAATAGAGTTTAGGCTTATTTGTTGATGTATGTTTAATTAAAAAATGCAGGATCAAAAAATAATACAACAAAGCTAGGAATTACACTATCTAAAGGAAGTTGAAATATCCAAAAAAACAGCTAAAATGGAGGGCCAGAATTAAAAGGGAAAATTAAAATTTTTTTGGAAGGATGGCACAATTGGGGAGGGAGGAATACTAGGAGAGCCCCTCTCACCAATTTTTTTCACTCTAAGAATGAAGTTAAAGATGATCCCCAAAAAATATTCCAATATCTTATGCCATGTACGTCTAAATCCTTGTAAGAAGGTCATAATTGCAAGATAGAGGGGGGGGGGGGGGGGGGGGGGTAAAAACATATATTTTTTTAAGTACATAGAGTCAGGTGAGTGTTATTTGAAAAAATTTGAATGAAAAGTGATTATGCTTTAATACCTAAATGATTTCAGAATACAGTCAGAAACATCATTTATCATTCTTAAGACTGATAGTGACTTTGTTGGATGCTAAGCCAGCTGCATCTCCAGAACCTTTATTGGAAAATATATGGTAACATCAAAGGTGGGAAGAAAGCCCTTAATGATGGAACCATGGCCAAAATGTCACACTATGTTTGCACCCCAGTGGCAGAAACACTGCGACGCTGCGTCGTACGTCGCAGATTTTGGAACCTGTCTGCAGACTATTTTGTAATAAAGTTTATCATGTGCTCATAAAATAAATCCCATCATGAAAAATATCAAAGTTATTAATTACACTTTCTAAAGAACTTAGCAATTATTATGTAACTCACATTGCTAAAATATGCAATCCTCTTGCCCCGTTCCCTCCCCCCTCTTCTCTATGCTGAATGGGCTTCCCTAGCTGACCTAGTGACTGCAATTTGACCTTGAAGTACGCTAACTGCCTCATATCGGTATTGGTCACGACCAATGTTTTCTTCGTGTTTCATTCCGATACGTTTCTGGCACTTTTGGTTTCTGGAAATAACACGTGGTTTTTTACTTTGAGATGGCTGCGTATATAGATAAAATTCGTTGTTTTGATTGCAGTGCTACAATATTACGAAAAAACTGAAGCAGCATTATTTACGCCAGCCTGAAAATAAACCTCCGAAGATTCGATCGATATCTACGGCTGCAAATCAATCATTTCTTAAAAACGGGGGCGAAAAAAGAACAAATTCTGAAATTGACAAAGACGAGGAACAGAGTTCAAGCCAAGATTGTCCCAATCTTAAACGTTCTAAGCATTAGTTAAATATATTATTAAGTAATTATATAGTCATTATTATACACACTTTCAAAATATATCTACATATGTGCAAATGCAAAATTCCATAAAATCAAAAGTTGTTTCACGAATTTCAGAAGAAGACAGCTCCGTTCTTCCTCGTTTTAAATGATAAACAATGATACTATGAAATCTTATATATGTATCATTGCAGAACAATTTATCAGATTGCACACAATCCATTTAAATGCATATCAGGATAAATGTGCTAAAAAGTTCCAAAGTTTTTCTTTCGTAAAAAGCAATTATTTATTGCATTTTAAATTAAAAACATACATTAAGACATTTTTTGGCATACTTAATTTTTTTTTACAATAAACAGGAGGTATAAATTTTTAAATAACACTTAACATATTGAAGAATATTTCATTTATATGAGCTAGTGACGTATTGTTTTGAAAAATTCACCAAAACAGAAAGTGCTGTGTTTAAAACAGAAAAGTACCCAAATATAATTTTCTGCATAGGTATTTGTATAGTATGATTAATATTACTTCTGAAACAACTTGATACTTCATTATTGTTAATTATCTGCCCAAAGAAAAGATTGATCTTCATATGCTTTTGTTTATTAATTTATACAATTGTAGTATACAAATAAAAAAGATGTTATATGGTTTTTAATTTATGTTTGTAGTATTTTAATAGTTGTAGGTTGCCATAAATATTTCAAAAAAAGAAAGCAAAATATTTGTAGTCGCGCACTATTCTGCAGACTATTTTTAAGAGACGCAACTTCCGTTGCAGACTATTGAAAAGCATTCTGCCACTGGGGTTTGCACTAATTAAAACTATTGGAAACATCTTGAACATATTAAAATTCTAGATAAATTTGTTGAAAATCATTACATTGCATTTATTCATGCAATTTTTCACAGAGAAAACCAGCGGGAGTGGCCTCCCCTATACTTTCTCGTATACTTTTCAAACATTTGTCATTTCTCTTCCCCCTGCGTTGATAAAAAGTTCGAACCAACTGTAACCCAGAATGCAATGACTATCAGAAGGTTTTTCATTGTAGATTATAGTTATAGTAAAATATTGAGGTGAAGAATCACATTCAAAAAGATGCGTATGTATTAAAACTTCGCAATATTTATTTTTTTATCAAACTCTAGCAATGCAAGTTCCGCATGCGGAGAAGGAAACAGGAGAATAGCTTGTTCGCTGAATAGAATGCGCATGCGCAGAGATTGCTTCCAATATGCAAGTAAAACGAGACGCCCTAAATGTTTGCTTCCTTACAAAATCTCGCTGCCTGAATTGGTTTTTGGCAAACTGCCAAGTTTTCGGAGCATCCCTTCTTTGCACAGGCATTTACACATGCGCATGGAGTTGAACAAGTATGCTAATATACAGACCGACAAACAGTCAGCCCGTTGACGGATTTGGCCCAAAATTTTATACGGACCTACATTCATGACGATAAAACTGTGTAACAAATTTTATCCATCTAGCTATTCAAGTTTTTGAGTTATAGTGTTCGCATGACTTCGGACATACAGACAGACAGACTTCCCGTTGAGGGATTTTGTCCAAAACTTGACAGAAACCTACAAATTATGTTTAAAGACCACATACCAAATTTCATCCCCGTAGCTCTAATAGTTTTCGAGTTATCATGTTCACAGACAGACACACACACACACAGACGGACATAATTCCAAAATTGTGTTTTTCGGACTCAGGGAGGTCTAAAACGTGGAGATTCGTCAAAATCTCGAGTTCGAATTTTTTGACGATTACAATACTTTCTCTTTGTATACTTCGTATACGAGAAAGTAAAAATGGCCAATGCATGCTTAACTTGTAAATAACAAATTTGTAATTATGAAATTTACTTAAATTTTTAACCACTTAACAGTTTTGCCCAAACACTATTCAGGCACTGGGGAAAGGAGCTTCCCCGATTTCCCCGAAAGCCTCTTGGGCAGGTTATTTTTCTAAGCCAATGCACTGATTTTCCCGGCCTTTTCAATTTCTTTACTTTGCAATGTTTCTAGTAAATGGCTCTAGCAGTCCAATTAATGTTGGATAGCAAAGAAGTGTAAACCAGTTTTTAGGTCAGGTTAGGTTTGTTAAACCAGTTTTAAGTTTCCTTTTTTTCTCCTATAATTAAAAATTGTCAAAAATTAATAAAATCAATATTTGTAACTGTTTTGACTGCTGATTTGAATTTATAAAATCATTTTGAATACAAAATCGCTTATAAAAATATGCTTACTTTCGGACACAATATGGCAGAAAGAAACTGTTAAGTGGTTAAGTACTATTCTGATGAAAAAAACAATGAATGGAAATGCACATTTAACAAAATGTCAAACCAAGTTTCAGCAGAAATTGAAAAATAAATAAAAATATTTGAAAATAATTTTACTTACACTAATTCATTCTTTGTGAAATACAAACTCTCAAAATGTAACTACCATATTACTCATGTTGCAGTTCTTTAATCTTGTTTCCTTCACCTAGAACAAAAAAAATATTGAAAATGCTTCTTTGGGATGCTTCGGAACATAGTAGTATGAAAATGTTTTTCATTTATAAACATTTGGGTTATCTGAATATGAACAATGACACTTAAGCCTTGCTTAAAAGCAAAGAAAACTAAGAGGGGAGGGAGAATATCAGTTATTCTAAAAACTGCTGTCAATATTGTTTTCGAGAAAAGTAACTAACAAATTTTTTCTATTTTTTTAAAGCATAAAAGAGAGAATTAATGAGTTATACCATTTTGAAATTTATTTTAAATGCAAAACGTATATTGAATATTTTTCAATAACAATCCAGTTTTATTGCATTCAAAAATAGTTTGACTTCTTTAAAAAAGCCACATACATAAATTATGAATTCAATAAATTTTCCGTTAAAAATTATTTTTCTACCCTGTAACTTAAAACCATAATTACTTATGAAACTTTATTTCTACTAAATTTTAGAAGTTACAGAATGTAAAAAAAAAAAAATGATTTCTATTCTATAAGCAAATAAAGTAAGCACATTACGATTGGCATGAATTGTATTTATAGATTAAAAAAAATGAAAAAATATTCTTTTTAATTTTCATTTGAAATTACAAAAATAAATGAAGTATATCTCTAAGGCCTTTTTAAAGCTCATACGTTCAAGTGGTAACATGACAAATGTCAATGTATTTAGCACATATTGGTGTTATAAATTTTTGTTTCTTTTAATATTTCTGCTGCCACTTTTACAGGGCAATCCCCCCCCCAAAAAAAACAATTTCAAACAAATAAAATAATTATGGAATCTGAATATTCTGACATACAAATTTCAATAACATATATATGCAGCACCCTTCCAATGCTTTAATATACAGCACATAGAGAAAATATATGATAAAATACAATATACATTTGGTTTCTTTTAGCTTTTAGAGTAAATGCTTTAACAGTAGAATTTTTACTTTTGCTTGCATGCTGGTACAACTGTGATATCAAAAGTTCTTAATATTTTACACCCAGAGTTTAAAAAAAAAAAAAAAAAAAACTGCCTTAACTCTTATTACTGAATTGACTGCTTTACATCCCAAAGGATTTTCAGGCACAGAGGATTTTCAATTTTATTTTCTAGTTCTCAGTATAAAGGTTAAAAATCAAACACTATAGTGTTTAACAGTGGGTACTGACAAATTAACTTTGAAAAAGTTTTAATTCAAGTAAAAACACTGTACTTTTCCATAACCTTTACAGCAGTTTTTACAAAACACAAAAGATCTTGAAATTTGTCAATTTTTTGTTAAGGAATTTTTTAATAATAAAAGTAAAGTATGTTCACATAACTTTTATCAACAGTTAGGTTGTAACTGTAGTAAATCTACTACTAAATTTGTAGAATTATCATTATGTTCCTAAATCTAATAAAAAATTAATACTTTCATGAAAAGATAAAAAGTAAAATATCCCAAAAAGCTTGAAAATGTCATCTGCTTTAAACAGGACACATGAAAAAATTACACAAGACTTCACAGCAATACTAAGATGTAAAATAAAACTATGTTATAAAATTAAAATCAGGAGTTACTGAAATCGTACAGTTTTTGTAAAATTATAGGATGAAAACAAGTGCAGTTTCACATAAAATTATAATGTGTTACATACTGAAATATCTGTGTATAATGAATATCATAATATCTTCCAAAATGTCCGGTATGTCAACACTTTAAAAGATGGTGCAATTATATATAGTTTTTTTTTTTATACTTTTAGAAATTTATAGATATATAAAACTAATAAGATTTTTAAGAATTGTGAAGTTTCATAAAAGAATAACACAAGAAAATCTGAGAACTGAGGGGTGAAAAAGCTGAGACAAAATAAAAATCAATAAAAAGCAAGACGGTATGTTTACCATTACAGACGATTCAGTGTATTCATGAAATTAAATATGAAAACGATTTTTATTTTGAAACATCAAGGGAATCTTACTTGAATCTATTATTTATTTTAAGATAAATATTTAATGGCATAACTAAGCACAGACAGAGATATTTGCTCCAGGTCTTGAATCTTTAATCTTCACCAAACAAGAAGTAGCAACAACAACGTGACCTACGAGATAAATCTGTTGATTGATTGATTTGAGGGGGTTTGGGGATTTTTAGCTGAAAAGGCTATCTTCCCCGTATTCACAAAAGGTTCAAATTAAAAAATGCCAAAAAACTTCAGGTTCTGGAGGAAAATATGAAGGTTCTGTTTATTTTCAAAGACTTTGCTTGTGAGTTCCTTAACGGCGCTATTCACCAACGCGTGTTGACACTGACATCGGGGTCAGCACTCGGATTTCTTATTCTCCACGTCAAAAGAGACAGGCACCTCAATCCCATGCTACCACCTTACGCAAGTGAAATCTGATTGGTTCTTGAGTTCACGTAACTTTAAAACGTACGTCATAAGAATTTTTCTTTTGGCAATTTATCCTTTCATTGGCAATAAGACGCATGCTTTGGCGTCATTTAAATAGTGTTAGATTTTCGTGCTGTTTTTTATTTCAGGCGACTAAAATTAAAATTGATTTCTGCTTTATAATAAAGCTACTATAGAAAAAGAAAGTAGGGTGAACCCACATACTTCTAAAGTTTCTTTATAAGAATACATACATAATTTTGGAAGGTATTATGTGAGATAAAGTAATTGTGTTCGCTACTGAAATTCTCCATAAATCTGCACTGCCAAATTATTTTTATTTGTAAATCGAGAATTCCTTATCCGAAAATTGTGAAATACGTCTTTTAAAACTAACAAAACCAAGGATGTGTGCTCTTGATTCTGACTAGTGTTTAACTATAGTTTTTAAATTTATTTCACCTTAAAAATGTATTTGATTGTAGCTTGCGAAAAACTTAAGTTTTTACAAGAAAAATATAAAATTGCAATTTTTTCTTCGAAAGTAACTTGCTGTAATGAAAAAGATAATTTATTGTTACTAATACTATAAAAAAGAGTAATTATTAAAAATATTTGTTGCTACATAGATAACTAACCCTTTATATTTACTGAATTCTAGTTGTAGAGATTAATCTTGAAAATCATTTTTTCCCTTCTTATTATAGAAGTTGCATCCAAATTTTACATAAATAAAATTGTGCCTAAAAATTATGTCAATTGAGGAATTTTAACCCTTTCAGTTGGAAATAATATTGTTTTATAACAGAAACAGTTTTAGGTAAAGAATGGACATTGTTGAACATCATTTGCAGTTATTCTTTTCTGTAACTATATATATTAAGATTGATTCTCAAAGATTTGATAGTGAAAAGCTTTACATATATACATTGTATCAGTTATTTCTTCTGATAAAAGAATAGTTCCTGAAATACAAAACCGCCCCATTTAAGCAAATAAAGCTTTCTATGGATTGAAGATGTTTCTAAATACTATCTTTCAGTAAAAATGGAATTCTTAATCTAAAAAACTGTTACTAGATCTGTTTTAACATATGGATCAGAATTTTGGGAATAAATAAACAGGAAGAAACTCTTATTGCTACTTTTTAAAGGAAAATACTATGAAGCATTCTTGGTGTTATAAAAGAAAATAATATATGGAGGAGATACAATTTAGAAGTGTTCAAACAACCTGGTATTATGAAATATATAAAAATTAATAGAACAAAATGAATGGCCCAATTAATACTCATAAACTATAGCAATACTGTTAAAAGAGTTTCGACAATATAAACCCACCGGAAATTGGGAAATGAGGCAGACCACAACTGATATATGTTGATTCGTTGAGTTTGAATTTTCTTCTATTAGTGAAAAGAACTGAGGATCAGAAATAAGTCATCCTCAAGAAACCTTTTAAAGAAGGCAGTGGTCTACATTAGACTGTCTTGTCAGTTATGATTGTTTCCTTTGAAATTTTCAATTAAAATATAGCTTGTTTTTTTTAAAATTGAACTTGTATTCTATAATTTTAATTAACCTTGAAAGCTGCATACCTACAAAATTTTTAGAACTTTTATTGCTAGAATTCTTATGCAAACAACTGCACTTCTTTGAAGCACCCGAGATAAAGCAAGAAATGTTCTATTAGTCTATAGACAATGTGGAAGTGATTTCCCTTAATATCGAAATCTGACAGTATGAAATGAAGAATGCAGAGACTGCATGATCAAAATTTTCAAGTAAAAAGTTTAGAAAATATAGGAACAATAAAATCTCTATCATTCAAACTATAATATTATTTACTTCTTGTTTAAAACTTCAATAAGATAAATGAATACATTTTCAATTACTAAATTAACTTTGGTGATAGTATTAAAGAATGCAAATAAATCCGAAAAGAATGAAATAGCTCCACTGTAAATTCTTTCTATGTTGTGAATCTTAATTTTTTAGTTAAATTGACACTTTTATTTTAAAAATTGTCGTCTTCAGCAAAATGTAGAATTTAGAGCTAATGACTGAATTTCATACTTTTATTTTCTCTAGTTACTATACACATAATTGTTGAAAAAATAGAAAAACAGGTGTTTATAGAATATTTTCATTTCATTCCTGCAGAACAATGTTTTTAAAGATTACTTATCTCAAACAATTGTTTGAGATCAGGGTTGGTAAAATATCAGCTTTTTATTGAAAAACAAAAAAGTATTTTTTTTTTAAAAAAAAAACGAGGTTCTGTGGTTTATCCCTTCACTGCAGTGTATCAAATTGCATACATAATTTATTTTTCATGTTAATAATGAATAGAAATTTTTTTGTCCATTCGTACATGCTGTATCAGATTAGAAACCTAAGAGACCGGATGATAGTCATTTATTCCATTTCCTAAATTATAACTCTTTCTTCCACAATTAGACATGATATAGGTAAATTTAACTTCAGTCAATAACCATTTTCAACAAACCACAAGTTTTTCGCCGAGAAATGAAGACTTTCGTCGGTAAAAATCTTTTCTGTTTCGGGAGATGTGAAGAGATGGGTATCAAGGAATCTAATATTTTAAATCCCATCTTAAAGTTATTATATAGTAAACGGTCGAAATAAACTATTTGTGTCCAAATTTGACGTCTGATTAACGCTTAAATCAACAGAATGACCGGCATCTGTTTCACTTGTCGTCCATTTGGCCTGTAGCGCACCGCATTGACAGAATAACCGACAAGGTGACAAGTGAATCAGATGTCGCATTTTGTCCACTGTTTTCGGTCGGTCGGCTAAGAGATCAACAAGACGGGTGAAAATTTGCATCTTTTGTTATTTCCATTGACTGCTTTGATCACTTGTCGGTAAATTTATTGGGGAAAACTAAAGTATCTATATTAAATAAGAGTGTGGCGATACACAGCGGTCACTCCTCTCAACGACCATTTTTGTTCGGCACGGAATTTTTCAGCCCACAGACATAATGTTAAAATAACCTCTATTAACGGCCAATCAAACACATCTGATCTGTCGGGTTGGTCGCCCGTTCATTCCTTTCGTCTCTCTGACCACAGACCTACTATTAAGAGAAAATGCAGAAAAGAAAGAACGAAAAATTCATACACTCAAAATCAACACCGGAAATCAGATCGAAATTAATTATTCCTTTCCCATTGTAAAGAGAAAAGGGATTTTCGGTCTCAATCGGGGTTAACATTCAAGAGTTCATTTTTACCTTTCTAGTGCTGATTCTCTGACAAAAAATCTGCTATGGGTTGCGACCATCATCGAATGCAACTTTCAGCTCAACGACTTTAGAAAAAATTGATGATATTATTCCCTTTCATCAACAAATACTGACGAAACAATTAGGGATATATTTTCCAATTAAAAAAAATGAAAAAGTGACCCCCGAAAGAGCTTAAAGATCCAAGCAGACACAAAGCCTTTTTTTCAGAAGAATCTATACTTATAAAAGGAAATGTTTGCGTGCGTGCGCGCGATGTCCAGACGAATCTATCGCACTCACACTCATGAAATTTGGCACACATGTAATCGTAAAGGTGACTAATGCACCTCGAAGCCGGAATTTTAAAATTCATTCTAGAAATTTTTTTATTTAATGTTTTGGGTCATTTTTGGCACGTTTACGACTGTAGTATCTTTTCTAATGATCACTGAAAAACAATCAATGCACCATCGGATAGAGCAAACAATTTTCGTTCTAATGAAGTTTGTTTTGAGCTTCAAACGTAGTTTACTGAATTTTGAGAAATTTCTTTGAAAATAGTCAGTTTTGCGATCGAAATTTAATTTTTGTTTTTAAATTTGCTGCAACCGACGTTCTAATAACACTATTATTTTCAATTTTTTTCAGCTTATAACTGGAACGGTTCTATCGTATTTAAAACAAGAACGGTTAAAATATATCTTTCCGTTTTTCTTAATTAATTTTTTCCTGGTCAGTTGAAAGATATTTTTATCTATCGAGCTCCTTCCAGTTACGCTTTTCCGGGACGTTGTAGGCAATTTCAATGGCTGACGATGCAGAGCGCAGGTGACGTCATAACCTTCAACTGAATGACTTCTATTATTATTTTCGGCAGTGTCTTAACGTGTTTATGTCTCGCATATTTTATTTGCTTTATAATAATCATTTTCACGTTGCAATTTTTTAATATTGTTTCGAATTAACGTACTCTGTATTTTCTATAGTTGAAATGTCATTATCTCGAAGAAAAATAAGCAGGAAAATCAATAATGTGTATCTTTTGTTTTGTTTTCAAAACTTTTTTTATGCCATTGTGTTTTTTTTCATTTTGTTGAAGTCCTGATTCCACGGGCGCGTACTGCTAGTATATACATAAAGAGGGAGAGAAACTCGCTGTGCTCAGCGCTTCGCGGCTCGCAACCACTACCTTTTTTCAGTTTTAAATACTGCATATAGATTAGTGGAACAGGATATGGGACAACGAAAAATCCACATTTGAGTTTTAATATTTTGCACAAATTTGTCTAAATGTTTTCAGAACTATAAATGCAATATGATATCGCTCTGAATAATGTTTCCATCCCCTAGAGTCGATATTTTGTTCTTTTTTGAAGAACCGTTTTCATTAAAGCTGTTCAAAAATACTGTTTTAAACTTGCTCAATGAACATAAGGCATTCTGAGTTGTTATCTATACTTGCAAAGTGATCAGATGAATTGGCGAAATCGGTCCAGTTATTGAGGCTGGGGACTCAGTCAAGGTTTTTCCCCATAGAGAATGTACGGTGAAGTAGTGTTTTTCCGATTTCTCTAAAAAATGAGGGTCGGTGGGGAATAG
Source organism: Araneus ventricosus (assembly GCA_013235015.1). Classification (NCBI taxonomy): domain Eukaryota; kingdom Metazoa; phylum Arthropoda; class Arachnida; order Araneae; family Araneidae; genus Araneus; species Araneus ventricosus. Next base: position 158,441 of record BGPR01002632.1, read on the forward strand.
GCGATCTTTGATGACTGACCTAGGAGTCATAAGCTTTCATATGGAAAAAAATTGCCAAAATAGGTCCAGTGGTTGGATTGGTCCTTTGGTATAGAAAATTATTTTAAATATATAGACTACCCGCCTTTGGTGACCAGATGTTTGCCTCTAATTTTAATATCCTGTACCTATGCTTGAAACTTGGAGAAATAAGTTGGCGGTTGGGCTGAGGTACATTAGGAAAGCTTTAGTTTGCGATGTATTTATAATATGGAGGGCGGTGGGTGATAGGGGACCAGTGATGATATATCTAAACGTCAAAAACTTTCATATGCAGTAAAAGTTGTCGAAATCGGTCCAGTAGTTCAGGCTGGGGAACTATCTCATGGTTTTTCCCAAAAGAGAATGTGCGGTAGAGAAGTATTTTTTCGGTTTCTCTCGAAAATGGAAGGTAGTGAATACAGGCGACCATTGATGACATATCATAAGCTTCCATATGAAATAAAAATTATCGATATCAGTCCAGTGTTTGGAGCTGGGGAACTGGTCCTCTGATTTTGCCAATAATTTTAAATATGTAGTTATGCATTTACAGGTTTAAAAAAAAGTTAATAATTATTTTCACTTGTTTCGGCTATTATTTTATTTAGTTATGAGATTTAGATAACAATCTGTATTTTTCCCAAAATATCAGTGCGGTACACTTCATTTGCTACGAGATTTGTGTTTTTAATTCTTCATTTTCTATTATTGCTTGTCGTTCCGTCAGACAATTCTTACTGCACCGACATTATACAAATAGCTAATTATTCCAAATAATTAATTATTATAATTGAATTCGCTAATTAATAGTTAATTACCTTTAATTAAATATTGTGTGTTATTGTATTAGAGAAATTTCGCTTGCCCCCCCCCGTCGGAGATGTCTTGCCTCCCCGTCGGAAAATTTCCTGCGCCGCCTCTGTATCCCTGATCACTTTTGAGATTTTGCGTGTCAGTACATTAAGATCAGTTTTTGTAGTTAAAATATTTGCAGATTGGCTCATAGTCCGATTCCAATCAATTGTTTTTATTTTTTTAGAAATGTGTCCCAGTTTCGACCATGTGATAATGACGGGACAATGATCACTTTCAAAATTTGAATCTGAAACATAGCAATCAACCCCATGGGAAATGGATGCAGAGCAGATTGAGAGATCGAGCAGCGAAGCTGATCCAGTATGAGTGGCATAGGTAGGATTCGAAGAGTTGAGGAGAACAAAGCTGGAATTTTGCAACCATTCAACAAAATCATTACTTAACGGAGAGGATTTGTCTGATCCCCAAAGAGGGTGATGAAGATTAAAATCGCCAAAAATGAAGACAGGAACTGAAAAGGAATCAAAAAATTGTTTTGCGTTTTCTATATTGAAACCTTGAGGAGCATATAAGTTAATGATAATAAAATTTAAGTCTTTATAAAAAATCTCAACTGCAAGAATCTCCTGATTGGTATTATGTGAAAAGTTAATTGGAATGATTCGCCCGGATGCGGTTTTTGGAATTCCAGTAATCAACTCCCCTCCAGGCCGATCTTGCCTGTCCAAATAAAATAAAGTTTTAGATGAACAAAGGAAGTGATCTTCGTGCTTGAAAAAAGTTTCTTGAAAAATCCAGAATTCAGAAAAAGAAAAAGGGGGAACTTTGAGCCAGATTTGTTTATTCTTAAGACCCCTACAGTTCCACTGAACAAGAGTCATTACAGAGAAAAACTAAAACCGGAAACAACAACAACAACAAAAACAAACCCTGATGAAGGGCAAGGAAAGAAAAGACCTGAACACACACGAAGAAAAGAAAAAAAAGCCCCAAAATGTCCTAACCGCAAGCGCCCGAATCCGCATCTAATTGCATTGGGATGCCAGATGCTTTGCGAAGATTATCGACTGCTTTTTTCTTTCTTGATGGCGAGATAGATGCACCACCCAGCTTAGTAATAGAAGTTAAATTTTGCATAAGAGATTCCCGTATTGCTACATTACCGCAACTTCTTTATAAAAAAATAAATAAATATCCGTAGATAGAAGAAACCTTATCAACAAGTTTCATCAATTTATCATTAAAATCTGAAGGTAAAGAATGTCGATTATAGATTTAATTCTTTGGAAAGACGTCGCCCCATATCCTGTGAAATGCAAAATTGCGAGTCTTATTTCACACATCACACGTGTACAAGATATTTATAGGAAAATAAAATTTGGAAAATGTATTTATAACAAAACAATATGAAAAAGCAACTGCTCATTATTAAATTAATATGTATTATACTTATTCCGCTTAATAAAATATTAAATTAAAATTGCACCTTTCTGTTTCTAACTAGCAAGCTGGATCAATAATGCCATTAATTTTTTTTTATGACACATCTTTCTCTATTAAACTCCTCAATTACTCAATCTCTAAGCACATCGATGATCTAAAGTAAGATTTAATTATATTTTAGTTTATAGAACTTTCTTTTCGCCCAAGTTGAATCTAAGACTGGCAGGCTAAGTACTTTCTTAATGCTGCGGAAAAGTTGCAAAATTATGAATTTCAATTTTATTTGCTATAATAAATTTCAAATTTTAAACGCATTAATATTATCATTAAGATTTTGAACATCATTAATTTATAATACAAGTCCTCACCATTATCAACCTAGATATTGAATCGCCAATAGAAACTTTTAAAAATCTTTGCGGATTTTTTAAGCTGTTTTCGGACATATCACTGAATTTATTTAGACTTTAATTAACGTGCTTTACCTTCTTTAAGGAGTTAAATGTTTCTAAATAATAGAATTAAAGAAAATTCTACAGTTGTACGTAAAATCTAACTTTTAAATAATGGTTTTGGTTCTTCAGTCTGCTCATCAGATGCATTCATAATCGAAAGACTAGTGTTCTTTATGCCTTTAAAGGAAATTCCACTTTAATTAGTCGCTAATGCTCAGACATCACTAAAATATTTGAATATACAGCATGAAATATTATTTAGATATTGAATTGCCTTTCAGAGATAACTGTCTTAAAACCCGTTAATAGATCTTCCAAATATGAATAAAAAATGTTTGAAACGATGAAACCACAGCAACAAACTAAAAATACTATCAACTACAGAGAACAATTTTATAGTAGTAATGTGCTATCCACTACGCTGGGAATGTATTACGGCTTTCTAAGAAAGAATTAAATTAAGAAAAATAAATTGTTAGTCATTTTAAGTTCCATACACTTCTTATTATTTAAATTTGATTTTGAGGTGATAGGCAGAAATATATTCATTTAGAAATCATACAACAAAAAACAATGGGAAAAGACAACATGAACATTGAAAATTATCAAAAAGCATTGAATTTATAGGTCTAGTGTAAAATCTTCGTCAATCGCTAACACATCTTATGTTAGAAAGTAGCGTTGGATAAATTTCTTGTCTCATTGTTTTATTCAAAATTACTAAATCCATAATTATAAACTGATATGCCATGAAAATATCATCTATAATCTAAACATCAACTGTGAAAAGAATAATGCCATATCAATAATCTTAAAAAATCTCTACTTCCTTCTTCTGAATCTATATACATGTGAAGAAAACTTTTGTACCCCTTTCTTTTAAGCACATTGGTGCCATGGAGGAGTGTGAGATTTGGCACAGTTAAAGTTCATATGGAGAAGGAGGCAGAAAGATACAAATTTATGTAAAATATGTAAGGCAAATACATTAAATTTAAATAAAATAAAACATTCATTGTATGGCCATACGCAATACACTGTAAAAAAAAATTAGCGTAGTGTAAATGTATGCGGAGGGGATGATTGTAATTTATTTAATCCCCTGACAGTGAAATCCACCCAAGAGGGAGTTTATTTAGATTATTTATAAAAAAAAAAACTCTTCGGGAGTGAAATACAAAATGTGGATGATTAAATATGTCATCAAACACATATTAGTCTGTATCAAACAGTCGTGCACAGAGTAGAGATTGTCTCTATGAATTTATATATAGTATGCATATTAATACATTCACTTAGATTTTAAATAAAACATTCATTGTTTACGTTCATACTGAAGGTCAAAACACATAAAAAAGTTTGTGGTCAACAGTCGGACAATATTTATTTTTTAACCGCCCGGTTTTTTTTTGTTTTACTAAAAAATATATAAAAAAATACGAAGCAAGTATTCTTTATTTCATTTTTTTTGTATGAATTTTTAGTTAAATTTTATATAATTTGGAAAAAGATATAAATTAACTGGTGTAGCCTTGGCAAACCTGGCTAGTATAGTAATAAAAAATCCTGTAAGGGAAATGCTTCACAGAAAGCGTAATTGTTTTTAAATATGATCATCCTTTCTATTGTTCGTATTTTTCAACATCTGAAAATTAATGCATTATACGTATATTTGTACACGTCTACAGCTGTCGTATAGAAAAACAAAATTTAAAAAAATTATATAAATGATTATAGAGGTATACTCTTGACAAAGATCCTCAATAACTTTCAAACTAAAATTTAATGAGTTTCGACCGCTGGACGACCTCTAGTTTTAATAAATGGACAATGTCAGATGATTTTATTAAATTTTAATATTCGTTTCTAAATTTCAAAAGTAATGGTGGAATCGAAGTTTCCTTCGACTTACTAAAGTGCATCACATCAAAAAAATAATAATTTAATTTAATCAATATAATCTAGAACATTTTAAATTACATAATAAAAGTTAATTTTTTGTATACCTACAAAACTGTTTTAATAGATAAAAAAGTGTGGAAATATTTTCCGTAAATATTTATGATTGCAAATTTTTCAAGTGTTTAAGGATACAGTGCTGTATGTCCAATAAGAATTTCTCATGAAAAGTATAGCCTAAAAAAAGTAAAGATTTTACCCAATCTCTTAAAATTTTAGGATATTTTTAGATTTTAATGTAGGTAAGAATTTAACACTTTTATATGATTTAAAAATAAATAAATAACGGGTTTTTTTTTTTCGTTTTGTAATACTATTGTAATGAAAACACCAAAATTTTATGCCGAAGAATTTATTGTAAATTTTTTTTTGGAATGCAAAAAATAAAAAAAAACACATAGTATATTCTGCAATAAATTTGAAAACCAAATATACGCCTTTATGATTACAGTCGTAAGATCATTGTTTAAAATTGTTAATTTTCAAAAAATTTATTAAAATTTAAAAAAAAAGTCCATGAGAATAAAATCTGTATTACTGGTGCCGTATTTGAATTTTAAAGGGTGTGAAAATTGCTCTTTTTAAAGGGATATTATGATCCGCTGTTGTTGAGGGAAAATACATATTCTTTAATTCTTTTATTAACTAAAAATTTGATTAAGTGTTGAAAAGCCCCGCTCAAAGGAGCACCCAATGAGTAACGCCCTGAATTCTGGTAGCTCTAGCCCAATGGTCTTACATATCGCAGTTTCTATAGAAAGAATGCCAGCCTTGAACTAATATATAGAAATTTTTTTTTAAATTGGTAGAACATAAAGAAATAAATAAATCACAGAAGACATAATTCAGATCTAAATATGAAAAATCTAAAAATTGAGAGAATTACTATGTTTTTTATTAACTCGCTTCTTTAGTTCCTGTCTGTCTGTTCGGTACAAATTTTGCAAGTCGAATTTAAATTTACTCTGATGAGCTGAGACTTGAAACTTTAAACATAGTTTCAGAACTAGATAATAATGCAATATTAATTCGCTTTCTTGTCTGTCTGTCATTTCATATTTTGCAGCTTGACACATGCGCAGTACGTTTTTCATTGGTCTCGAAACTAATATTATAGTGATTTGGTTCTTGAGTATATGGATGGCCCATGTATCATCGAAGCATCCCTATTATTTCAGCCATATCTTTTGGCATGCAGTACGTTTTTCATTATATCTCGAAGGTCTCTCGCGTCAATGTGACTTAATTCTTTTCAGAAAATAACAATTTTCATTTATGATCAGTGAAGAAACTGAAATAAACTCGAAATTTGGCCACATGTCTCCGTCATAATCTCATCAAGATGTTTAAATCGATGATTGTAAAATTTCACACACACAAGACTAAAAAAGCAGAAAATAATTATTAAATAAAATAAAAAAAATTTAATATACCATGTTTTAAAACGGACTAAAAAGTATAAAATACTCTCTTTCTAGCCCCATACAGATTTATAACCCCATGCGATTTAAAACGAAAACGTGGGGCGCATGCAATATTTAATATTAGTAAGGAATGTAGGGAGTAGCTGTCGTTGAGAAAACTCACACAACAGTTCATATCATTTCCATTGCAATAAAATTGTTAGTGACTGAAATAAACTATTTATGCATCAATTATCTAATGTGCATGCGCCCCACGTTTTCAGTTTTAAATCTGTATGGGGTTAAATCTGTACGGGGCTAGGAAGAACTATTATACTTTTTTTAGTCCGTTTTAAAAACGTGGTATATTAAAATTTTATTTTATTTAAATAATTATTTTACATTGTTTATGAAAGGAAAAGAATGCGACTTTTAATTTCAACAATGAAATCTGGTAGATTTTCCTTATATTTATCTGAAAATATTGTTGGAAAATACATTTAAAAATATTTTAAAAGTTTGCTAGCAAAAATTGCACAATCAAAAAATAAACATCTAAATAGATGAACAAAATTGTAAAAAAAAGCAGTGGGAAAAAAAAATGCCAGAGAGTCTTAATAGGCGAATATATATACATATAAACAAAGGTGAGGTAGATGAATAAATAATATAAAACACAAACGTAACGATTGCGCAATTAATGTCGTAATTTAGGAGTGTTGTGAAAAATATCATCGTCAAATTTAGCGCTGAGAGTATGATATTTATATGGGATGGTGGTTATAATATAATTTTAATATGATGTAAAAAATCCATTTTGTACGATAACATTCGAAGTTATCACAGAAAACGCCAACATTTCTGTTTCACGATAACTAATTGAAGTTTTTTTTTTTTATTTCCTTAAATATCGCTTTTTTAGGCAATAATCTCTACAAAGTATAAGAATGTAAAGGCCAGAGCGCCTAAGGCGAACACAACACACATATTCATTGTATTTGTAAATAGTAGAGCGCTATATAGAGCCAAAAATAAGTACTTTGATCGAGTTATTCCACAGCATCAACAAACTATAAATGTATTTTTCTTTCATGAACTTTGCCAGAAGCAAACTATCATATTTATGACAAACTGTATCTAAACTACAGAAATACGATTTAAAAAATATTTATTTAAATTCCAGTTCAAAATTATTTTTATTGTTTTTAACTGCTGAAAACTTTTTCATTTAAATGGAAAAAAATTATTAATGAAATAAATCAGATTAATTTCGAAAGAGTATAAAAAGTGAATTCGCAGAGGAAAGAAGGTCACTGAAATTCTGGCGCCAGTATGCTAGGATTTTAAAAAACTTGGAATGGAAAGGGAGAGAGTTTCACCCAAGAAAGGTACTCTGCCAAATCTAGTAAACCATATTGGTTAATAGTTGAACAGTGATAGTTCCTGTTAGTTTCAGATTTACAGATACCTTCCCATCTGCCATCTACAGGCAATTAACAGGAACCATACTTGCCCGGAACAGTTAGAGGGGGTAGGGAAATGTGTCTCCGGTTAACGCTGCCCAACATAACAAGCCTGCTTTAGTTAAAGTTACATAAGCTTAAGCTCGCAGTTCTCGAATTCACAAGAATCAAATATTCTTTAAGATACATTCTTTTGAATTCAACCACTTTGATTTATAATTGTAAATTGGGAAATACAAAAGATCCAAATGATAATTTTGTTAATTAACCTTCGCCACGAAAATATCTTTCAAAACAGAAAAAAATGAATATTTTATTGAAATTATTCTAGATTTCATAAATGGAGACGTCACTCCGTTAACAACGGAAATGTGACGCTCCCAACCCAACCGAGAGTACCAGAATAAACCCTTTAGATACTGGCAAAGCCAAGAAGCTCAGCATCTAAAAACTAAAAGGAAGCTGGCGAAAGTGTCAAAGCATTAGTGATATTTTTAAATTAGAGTGTATTTATATTTTTTTATATAATAGGGTTTATATTGTTTACAGAATTTCGGGGGAGTGCTTCAGAACGTATGGATGCACCTGGATAACGCAATTAGTTCATCCGGCATCCAAAATCCATTCTACTACTAAACGGGCAAGCCTCTCTGATAAACCCCGCGTCAATGCGATGCGAGTGAGAATGTTCTTTACGGAGCATGTGATTACTAGGGATATACAATCCAGCGCCTCAAACCTACAGATACCACCAAAGTGTGAATCTGATTGGCTAAACGGATCGTGATTGTATAATGGATTTCTCGCCAATATTCTAGTACATTCTAGTGAAAGACATTTATCTATGCCCATCTTATCAAATCTGGCAAACTTTGTTAAACCGGTTTTCCTTGTAAACAGAGGGTATAGTTTTGAATGGGCTTTTTTGATTTCCGACAATTAGCAAGCTGTTGGGTCGAGTGGGCGTTGTGTATTAGCGATTTGTTTAACTTTGAAGCAGGAAGTTAATTGCTTTCATTTACTTTTTCGTGTTTTCGACTAATTTTTTTTTCATTGTTCAGTCAGGTAAGACCTGTCTTTTCGTTCTCTCAATTTTGTATCTCGTATTTAAAGCTGAGCCACACAGATTTACTGTGTCGGATCGTTATGATGGTTCTATTCTGTGGAACCTGCAAAGCCTTTATTACATATCAATGCAGTCTCCTTCCGAAAATTCTTGAAGAGTGGTAAATCCACTTATGAACTTGTCTTATTGCCCGACAAATGGGATTATGAGGATATTAATATTTTGATTTCAAAATGCAGATTCGAACTCTAAAAGTCCACAATTGAACCCATTCACTTTCAATCCTTTATTAAAGAAAAGGTTAACTGGCACACTAGTATACAAAATATGAAATTTACTTTCCTGGCAGGGTAAAATTATTCTACAACACAGGATCCAGTGTGTGGCACACCACTCAATTTGAATCCGCTGTTAACATCCCAGTTTCTGCAAATGTGATATGGTGTCATTACTTCCCTGCTTTTCTCTTATATGACATTCCCACGAGTATCGCTAAGCTTGAGGTTGCGGAGGAATTGACCAGAAGCAAATGGCATTGAAATTGCTGAAACGAGGTATTATGTGTAAACAGAACCATACCCGGGAAAACATCGCCTGTTCTGGTTAAATAAACTTGAACTCAAGCTTGCCTGGGTATATGAAGATCTGGTAGTTCACCAATCAAAAAAATTCAGTCTTTATTGACAGGCCACGTCAGTGTCAAATGTTACAGTTTTCATGTATTCATTCCTCCAGGGTTTGCGAGAAGACACCAATTTGTCCTTCGTATAGAAATTCATTCAGGATGTTGCCGGGTTCCACAAAATGCATAAATTGTCAAGTGAACATTCAGCCACATCGATGTGGTTCCCTCTTATATTAAGGAACAGAACATTTGGAATTCAAAGATAGAAATCATCTGATTTACTGCTGAGGCAAGACGCATTTACAATCAATCTGCGAACTTAATTACGCTTTCGCAGCTGTGAAAGAAAAATACACCTAGCAATGATGTTGAAGGTGAATGGAGGTTTGCGTTTCTTAAAATGAACGAAAAGATCGAGTCTATCACCCAGACAATTAATGAAGATGGAACAACAAGCTACCATGCTTGCTGAAATGTTTGAAAGACTAGTGGAAT
>BGPR01002633.1:6120-80624 GCA_013235015.1 Araneus ventricosus
CGCTTTAATATTCATTAGAAAACATATTTACTCTCGGAATAGTGGCGTATTGTAATTGCATAAAAAGCAAGCGTATAAATATCTGCCTTGGAAAGTAAAAGCAAAGAATGAGTTCTTTCAATAAGAAAAAAAAGGATCCAAAATCTCTTTACTCAACACGTTTAAAAGTTTGCTATATTAAACCTTACCTGAATTATTTCATAGTGCCGACCAAAATCAAAATATTCTTTATATTCATTAGAAAAACATATTTACTCTCGGAATATGGCGTATTGTAATTGCATTAAAGCAAGCGTATAAATATCTGCCTTGTGAAAGTAGCAAAGAATGAGTTTTTCCAATAAGAAAATAAGGATCCAAATCTCTTTACTCAACACGTTTAAAAGTTTGTTATATTAAAACTCCGTACCTGAATTATTTCATAGTGCCGACCAAAATCAAAATATTCGCTTTTATCATTAGAAAAAACATATTTACTCCGGAATATGGCGTATAATTGCACAAAAGCAAGCGTATAAATATCTGCCTTGCGAAAGTAAAGCAAAGAATGAGTTCTTTCCAATAAGAAAAAAAGGATCCAAAATCTCTTTACTCAACACGTTTAAAAGTTTGCTATATTAAAACTCCGTACCTGAATTATTTCATAGTGCCGACCAAAATCAAAATATTCGCTTTAATATTCATTAGAAAAACATATTTACTCTCGGAATAGTGGCGTATTGTAATTGCATTAAAAAGCAAGCGTATAAATATCTGCCTTGCGAAAGTAAAGCAAAGAATGAGTTCTTTCCAATAAGAAAAAAAGGATCCAAAATCTCTTTACTCAACACGTTTAAAAGTTTGCTATATTAAAACTCCGTACCTGAATTATTTCATAGTGCCGACCAAAATCAAAATATTCGCTTTAATATTCATTAGAAAAAACATATTTACTCTCGAATAGTGGCGATTGTAATTGCATTAAAAGCAAGCGTATAAATATCTGCCTTGCAAGTAAAGAGAAGAATGAGTTCTTTCCAATAAGAAAAAAGGATCCAAAATCTTTACTCAACACGTTTAAAAGTTGCTAATTAAAACTCCGTACCGAATTATTTCATAGTGCCGACAAAATCAAAATATTCGCTTTAATATTCATTAGAAAAACATATTTACCTCGGAATAGTGGCGTATTGTAATTGCATTAAAGCGCTGATAAATATCTGCCTATGAAAGTAAAGCAAAAGAATGAGTTCTTTCCAATAAGAAAAAAAAGGATCAAAATCTCTTTACTCAAGCACGTTTAAAGTTTGGTGTTTGCTATATTAAAACTCCGTACCTGAATTATTTCATAGTGCCGACTAAAATCAAAATATTCGCTTTAATATTCATTAGGAAAACATATTTACTCTCGGAATAGTGGCGTATTGTAGTTGCATTAAAAAGCAAGCGTATAAATATCTGCCTTTCGAAAGTAAAGCAAGAAATGAGTTCAAATCCAGACATGATGATGCAAGATAAGGTACAGTATGGGACGGTAATTCTAACCATCTTTCTCCATAAATAGGAAGAAGCACTTTCTTTTCAGTTTCATCCAAACGACGAAAAACGAAAATATTTCCGTTCTGAAAAGAAAACTTTCACAAACACTGTGAGTTAAATAGGCAGGAATTTCTAAAAAGGCTATTTAACGGATACCAGTTATAATGACGATTATAATTTAAAGAAATAAAAGTGTTGGAAGGCGCTCGAAAAATGAAATAGAATAAAACATGTTAAACATATTTTTTAAATGATTTGAAAAATTGTTCGAGATCTAACTTTGAAATCAAATAGGATGAAACGAATGCGGTACTGGAACTTTATTTCTTTTTAGAAGAAAACATTTTAGTTTTAGAAGGATGAATGAAAAATTTAGGGACAATCTTAGGTAATATTTTTATTTATTTATTGCATCTGTAGCTGTTCGTATCAACATTTATCCACTCATTTTGTTTACTGAAAGGTTATTGAATTGAACTTAGACGAGTTATTTGATCAAAATAGCCAGTTGTAATGGTAATATTTCTTAACAATCTTTTTGTTAAATTTTATGCAGACACGTGGTACAATTAATGTGTTGTGGCTGATAGATGATTCCATCGCTGATGGCGGAACGCATCTCCTTATGAGGGCTCCAAGTGTCTCGTTCATACATGGATCTTCTTTGAATGTATGTCAGTGTTTTTGTTGCTATTCTCGGCTTTCTTGTCAGTCACTTTCACTGGATTTGGAAGTCATAGGGCGAGAATTCGTTATGATGATATATTATACAGACACTTTTAAGTAAAAACGCAGTAAATATATTTTTTTATTATCAGAGCGATGGTAAAGTATGCATTAGTTTAGACCCTAAATTGAATTCTTAAACATTTCATGAGTTTTATACTATCAATATTATTATTAGTAAAGTTGCTGAATTCGTGTTTTGCATTATTTCGAATTCAGAAAAGATCACATAGTTTTGCTTTAATTTACTGTAAAAAATACTTATATTCATTAAAAAAAACATCGTTTTTATCAGTAGCTCACTGATTCTGATTTCAATTAATTGTTTCATCTTACGAATATACCGGATTAAGAAAACAATAGTGTCTCTTCATAAACTGGGAGAATTTTGTACAGTTAAATCTATCTCATTCAAATTTTTACTATCGTTTTAAATCTAGAATAGCGTATTTTACACACATGTAACAAATAATAAAAAATTATTCCTTAATTGATATGCTGTTAGTTTATAATTATTTGCATATTCAATGAACTACTTATCTGATTAGATTATTTACAAACCTGTAATAATGTTTATGGAATATGGTTTAAAAGACTCTTCTTGATTCGAAGAAATTATTATCTGGACAAAATTTGATTAGACAAAATTCTTGGTTAGTGGTCCAAATATCAACACTGAGTCTCCAATATGATTCATTATTTCATAAGTGTCATGGCAAAGTTTGCAAGGTGAAAGAGAAAAGGAAAAACTTTTACAATTAATTTTTTAATAGTAAAAGGGATGCTTTTCAGAAGAAAATGCAAATGATAAGTATTTTCAATAAGTCCCACTTTGAAGAGGTTGAAAAACCTTCTAAAACAAGTATATTAATTCTCCTTCAGAACTATGAAAAATGTGTTAAAAATAGTAAGCTTATTCTCAAAATTTATGTTTAATGGAATGTCTTGGATTAAGAAAAGCATTCCGAAAAACTACTTTTGAACTCCTGCTATTTTTAATAGATCTTAAAATATATTTTTACCTATTCTCCTTTTTCTAAAATGATTGCTCTTTTCTATTTCTATAAAATATTTCTAATACCACAAGAAGAATCACAAATGTATCAAGAGTATGGTATCAAATGTTTCAGAGTTGAAAAAAAAGGTTTTAAATAGATAATATTTCAAATAATCTTGAATGAAGTCAAGAAAAGAAGGTGAATATAATATTTCAAATAACCTAACATAGAGTGTTAGAAATAGAAAATTAGAAAATGAAAATATTCTTAATTTTCAAAGAGCATTTTATATGAAAAAATATTGAAGACTAAAATTACATTTCTACGATGGATCATTAAACAAAAATGAAAAAAAATGAACAAAACAGAAATGAAAAATTTAAATTTTTGCCTTTTTATTTGTATATTGTCTTATTCTCCTTTGACAAGAACTAAGTCGGTGATTTTGATATCACCGAAAGCCGAAATTTTTAGAAACCACCAGTTACTGAAATCCCTTTCATTCATTGCCAAATGATGCCAGATAACTTTTATAATTCAGAAAATTCTATATTGTTGCCAACATGTAATGTCGCTTTTCCACAATGTTAGTCTTATGGTTGAAAAGAGACATTTACAGATGTTTCTGCTATCCATCGGAATGGACCCCCTTCCTTGTGGTCAAATTTGGCAACTTTGGCGAACAAATGTAGGATACCGAAAATACTAGAATTTCCACATTATCTGTAAGTTATGGAGATTCTTCTGGAATTTTCTTGTGACTTCACATCCTGACGGAAAAGAATATAAATACTCTGAGATATTGAGCTGAGTGATCGTCTTTGGAGTCCTGTTCGCTTGGCGAGTTGGTCAGCTGTTAGACGCTGTGAGCATTTGTTTGTGCTATTACTGTTATTGTTAATGATTTGCTGCCTGCTTGTGTTGCTAATTTGTGCAAGTCCCTTTTTTTCCTCTTGCTTGTGCTTCGTGTTTTCCGGAATATTGGAGAATAAAGCATCGTTCTCCATAATCCTGCCTGTTGGACTGCTTTCACCGAACACACACCGGCGATTTTCCTAACAATATGTTTCATTTAGCTAAAAATGTGTATATATATTAACATCTAGTGAACGAAAAATGTCTCATCCCTCACGAAAACGAAGTCGGTGATTTAATTTTTTCACTTTAGATTTATTTTTGTTGTGCATTTCTTAAAATTAGCAAAATCAAAATACAATTGTCATTTTAAGCATTTATCCGTTACAGTTATTAATTCTCAGAGTGTGAACTTAACTTCTCCTTAGCTGTATATTTTCTGGCAAACCCATTTTGTCTTCACGTGTATTGTATTGAAAAGTAAAATAATATTAATTTTCATACGAAATCAAAATTTATAATTTGAAATTACAGAAAACAATAAATTTTCGCGAAAAAATTCATTAGCAATAAACTGCTTCTTCTTAAACACAGTTCTTATCCTACTTGAAACGTATTCCTTTCCTAATACGAAGAACGTTAAACGATATGTTTTAGACAATTTAAATAGGAAAAAAAAATATTTTTTTGCGAAAATTTTGCGAAATGAAATAAAGATTGAAAGATATCTCAATAAAGTATGACCTACTTTTAAAAGAAATAACGCTTTTAAGTAATGATAATATTTGCTTTCAGGTCAGTATGTGTCTTCCGATTATTATTAGATAAAAATATTTTCTATTACGATACTTAGGAATGTTTCTATTGACAATATTAAGTGTTAGAATTATGCTATTGTTATTACGCTTGCTTAGGGACATCGTGCAAAAATGCTTTTATTTTTTATGCGTAAATAGATGAGTAAACCTTTATTATTTCCTGGTATAAAAAGTATTGAGAAATTATTGTAAACTGCAAAAAAAGTGACCATTTCTAAGTTTTCTATCTCTCCGAAGTCAACGAAACCATTTGTGGAATAATGTCGATATTTCTGTGTTATGTCTACACTGTAACTCAGAAACTCAAAGATTGTTTGTCTATTTGTCAAAATTTACGCGAACAGAAGAAAATGCGGTTTAATGATAACTGAAAAATACAGCCTTCTAGGTTGATTCAATGTGGCACACTGTTTTACATCAGTTGAGATATGTTTCAAATTTTGATCCAAATCTGGAAATGGGTGAAAATGGGTGTACATGTCCATAAACACAATAGTTTCAAAACACAATGAATCAACGGGATAGATGAAATTTTGTTTGTAGTATTTATATCAAAATTACAGATCTATATCAAATTTTGAATAACCCGACTGTTGCTATAAAGCCGTCCATTTTGACGCAACACAAAGACTATTTAGGAAAGGATAGCGTAATTTTACACCGTGTTCAGATGACGAGGCATCCTCTATCCAAAATTCAACACCACATCAGCAGGAATAATCCGTCAGGGAGAATACTGTTTGGGTGTCTGTTTTCTCAGAGAAGTTTTAACAGAACGTTACGAGGAGAGTTTTAAGGCCGGTCATTGTTTTTAATTCAAATTTCGAGAATTATTTATACTTCATAAAAAAATATTAAAAAAGAACGATATTCGTCTGTAAAACAAAAAGCACCATTCCAAATTATTTTCAAAATTAATTCTATCCAGGAAACGAGCATTTGCATAAATGCTTTTCAAAATAAATTTGTTGTTTGCAAACAATAGATCTCAGACATACTCTTATCTTTAAATATATTACGAAATGCAATTCGAGATCAAAGATAGCATTTTACGAAAAAAAATTTTCACTTCATGAAAAAATAATAAAAAGAACGATATTCGTATGTTGAACAAAAAGGGCAATTCCAAATTATTTTCAGAAGTAATTCTAAACAGGAAACGAGCATTTGCATAAATGCTTCTCAAAATAAATTTATTGTTCGTAAACAATAGATCTCAGAAT
Source organism: Araneus ventricosus (assembly GCA_013235015.1). Classification (NCBI taxonomy): domain Eukaryota; kingdom Metazoa; phylum Arthropoda; class Arachnida; order Araneae; family Araneidae; genus Araneus; species Araneus ventricosus. The sequence continues at coordinate 12,259 of BGPR01002633.1, forward strand.
ACTCGTATCTTTGAATAGTATATTACGAAATGAGATTCGAGATCACAGAAAGCGTTTTACGAAAAAAAAAAAGACCAACCGCCAATATTTTCCGTTTCTGGGATTTCAACTGCGGTGTTTTGCGATGGTGTGACTGTAATTTTCAGACATCCTGGAAAACAAAGAAGCATTTTGATTCAAAATATTATTTTAATAGTGCATTCCTACAACTTTCTTCTTCTCAAATTTTGACTGAAGAAGTTGAAACCGGTTCTGAACTGAAAGACTAAACGAAACTTTGAATAGTTCCGTAGTAGCCTAATTGTCGGCCAAATTGATTCATTCAAGGATTTTCAGGAACTTCCTCGTGGACGAAAAAAATTAACGTAAAAGATTAGAATTTTGCACAAGAAGTAAAAATAATCTGGAATTAAATGTATTCAATAATTTAATTTGTTATTTGCGATGAATTAAATATATATTTATTAACCTTCGCAACTATAAACTCTATGTCAAAACTCAATATGTCGTTGATATTATTTTAAAATACTCTGAATTAGTTTTAAAATAAGAAATCAAAATTGGTCATCCTTCTACGAGTATGCTGTATTAGAACATACAAGATACTGACAAATGCGAAAAAAATATTATCAAATAAGAACTCGCCATTTTCATGTGAAAATTACAGCTGAAAATCCTTAAGCGTATGATAATGACAAATACTGTCTATGATATTAGAGACAAACACTAATAAATCGTTTATTCGATTTTATTATACAAATGAAGTGGGTTAAAATTTAATATGAAAGGAAGAAAAGAAAAAGAGCACCAAAAGTTCTTAACTATCTGTTAGGCCCGGTCGATTATCAGCTCGTTTGCAAATATTTTGCGTTCTCTTTTAAAACATTTGACAATGATTTCATGCCCTTTTATCTACCTTTACAGACTACCAAAGAGTAGAGATTGATGAAAGTCAGAAACGCCAATTCCGATCTCTCAGATTGCCAACCTTAAAGAGGCAACTTTTTCTTTTCTCTTTATTATAGACTAACAGCCTTCGGCGACCAGCTTGTTAGCAGGGAACATAATTTCAATTGAATGTTGAATAATATTTCCCTTAACAACATAAGCAGATCGTATTAGCTATTTAAGCCATGGTCATTTAGTGTCCATGCACCTGTTCTGTTCATTGTCTACATAAATGTCCCTAATGGAGTCAAATAACTGGCCATGTCAGGTAACATCTAATTGCAAGTTGTCGGCGCCATCTTCACTTTCTTATTCCTCTTGCAAAATATACATTTGATTTCAACATTAAAATGGCGCAACACATTTTATGGCTAGTGGCATGTATGCTGAATTAAAGCATGCTGAAAAAAGAACGAAAACAAAGCAGCCATAATCATTCAGCTTACTGGATATATATTTCTTCATATACCTAATAATATCTCAGAGAACTTGGTTTACCGATTCCACAAAAATTTTGATGAAAAAAATATGAAAGCACAATATACATATACTACCTTAGCTTTCAACAATAAAAGAGAAACACGCAATTAAATATTTGTTTAAACAATGAAAACGGTTTAAATTACATTGCAACAATGAAAAGTAGTGTTGTAAATTATGCCAAAAATATTTAATGCTTGTTAAAATTAGAGAACAAATTGTAAGGCAACTTAATTGATATCATTGAACAGGTAATCTTTTGCTCTTTCAGATGGTGCGAAAATTATTTTTTGCTGTAATATTTTCGGAAGTTATTAAGAAAAAAAGGCAAAATTTCGCTTAATTTTTAATTAATTAAAATTCTAATTAAAATTTCAGAAAAGCAGCTCCAAGGTGCACATTCCCATCCTCCAAAGGATGTTCGCTAAATTACTCATAAGACAGACATACACACATTATCCTTTAATATTAATTGAAATTTATATTGTTACTTGGATTATTATTGTTGTGTATTCAGTCTTTAATTGTCAAATATGAATGGATTTAACGTGGGGAGTGATTTTTTTCAAAAAATTGTGAATTATTGTCTAAACTCTGCGCGTCTAAACTACCTATTTTTTTTTTCTAGTTTCACGACGATCTCTAAAAAAATTAGAGATGCAAAAGATTTGCAAGAAATCATGGTGATATTTTCTCAATATTGTGGAAATAAAATAATATTCCCCGCAAATTGTGATTTGGTCCTCAACTATCAAAATTAAAGATTCGAATACTGTAGATAATAAAAACAGCATGAGATCTCAGAAATAACTACGAGCAACAAAGGAGTAATAAATGAATTATTTGCTTTAATGTCACAACATACATTAAATCGCGATAAAAACAAGTAAATTGATAGTTAACAAAAATTATGCTTATTTCTATAATTATTAAACGAAAAGACATTAGTAATCAAATTCCTATTTATTTGTTACTAGCCGCCTTCGGCGATCAGCTTCTTCTCTGGGAATATAATTTCAATTGAATCTCTTATGTATTATTTGATATTCATAATTCCCTTCACAAAGTAATTTTAAATTTCATTTGTGATAGACATTTAACCAATGTTCGTTCAGTAGCCTTGCGCCTGTTTATGTACGTCCCTAATGGTGTCAGGTAACTGTCTGTGTTGCGTAACATCCAACTGCGCGCTATCGGTATCAACTTCACTCTCTTATTTCTCTTGCAAAATATGCATTTGATTTCAACACTGAAATGGCCCGGCAAATTTTACTTCCAGTAGCATGTTAGCTGAATGAAGATATATTTATTAAAACATAGCATTGAACATTAAGATATTGCCTTAGCTTCCAACAATGGAAGAGAAACACGCAAATAAATATTTGTTTAAACAATGTAAACGGTTTGAATTGCGTTTCAGCAATGAAAAGTATTGCTGTAATTTATGCCAAAAAATATTTTTAAAAATTTATTAAAATTAGAGAAAAAATCGTGTGACAACTAAATAGATATCATTGAAGGGGTATTTTTAAAAATTTTTAGATGGTATAAAAATACTTTTTGTGTTGTAATATGTTCGGAGTTATTAAAAAAAAAACGCCAAAATTGGCTTAATTTTTAATGAATTAAAATTTCAAAAAATGACTCCGAGGTGCACATTCCCACCGTTCAATGTATGAGTGCGCCTAATTTCGTTGCTCTAGGTTTAGCGATCTGTCCTGTACAGCACCAACACACACACATTCTCCTTTATCCCTTTATAGGACATAACTCAAGGGCATCTCGATATAATTTTTTGGGGGGTTATATTATGTTAAACTGATGTTGTAAATACAAAAACATCACACGTTTGCTGATTTAACAAATAATTTATGAAATAAGGGGGTGGTAAATATACTTACCAGAGATCATTCAGGGGAAACTGAAAGTGGTAAGCATACTTACCACTGAGCATTAAGGGTAAAAATATCTTAGAATGTTCACTGGTAGGTATATTTACCACTTAATTTAGGTAATTTAAAACATCTTTCTGTAAATTTGTCAGTAAAAACCCATGTAATTTATTCGAATTGAAATTAAATAATTAATTAAATTAAATTTTGAAGTTCATTTTGTATCTGATGGGACGGCTAGGAGGAGCGCTACATTGCATAAAAATAAAACTGTTGCAACCTAACACAATTTTACTAATAATATCTTAACCACATTTTGTGCTGATAAAGAAACTAAAAACTCATAAACTAGGGAATTTAAATAATGAACACACCAAAATTTAAATCAAAATATGCATAAGATCATTAACAGGAAGATCTCGAATTTATAGAAACTCCTCCTGCATCAACAGTTTTTGTTGAATTTTAAAAATGAAAGTTGAATTTAAATTAAATAAATTCAGTAACAAATGCTGATATTTAAATATAAGAATGTGTTAGATATAAAGAACAAAATACGACTTCGTTTTACTTCTGAAAAATTTCCGTGAGTTGAAATTTAATGACATATGCTGTAACATGATTTCCTTATGAAAACACTCAAGCCATGAACGGGCATTGGAAAGCATACTTACCACTTTTGAATTTAATTACGATTAAACTATAAAATTAATGTTTATCCAGGGTATTATTTTAGCTCAATGGAATGTTAAGCATCCAATTAAACTATTTATCATTTAACAATAATGTTTCGAGACATGAGAAAAAATCTTTCGTAGGTGGTAACTATTTATACCAGAGAACTAACTATAAAGGGTTATTGTTAGTAGAGACAAGAATCTAAATTTAAATACAAATCTATATACATATAAAAGGCAATGTTCGTATGTATGTTTGTTATAGACTAAAAAAAAATTGGACCGATTTACGCGCGGTTTTTTTGCAAAATGATCCGTGTTGTCCGGGGAATGTTTAAAACCATTTAAATCCTCGATCTTATCATTAGAAAGAAAGTTAGGGGCCTAATAATATTTTAATGCCTGGCTAACTTTGGCAATGGTTGAGAGAACGTTTGGCGTAACTTCTTCCTAACGCAGGCGTAAGGTTGCTTTTTGTAAACAGGGTTGTTTTAGGCCTCTTTGTGGTCGTACCTTTTGTAATAGCTCTGACTTCTGAGTGTAACGTACCGCACTATAATTTTTATGTGTGTTGTCTGTTTTATAATTGTCTATGTCCAAATAGATATATTGTTCCAAAATCTGGTGTCTTTCTTTCAAAACATATAAACACCATAAATATAATATCAATAGTAACAGTAACTATTAATTAAATGTAGATTGCGCCACGAGACACACTTTTCACATTGAAGTTCACGAGGTAAGAAATGCTGTCGCGCATGCGTAGAAGTAAGAATTTTGTGAAGTACGGTTATGTTCAATTTTTTAATGTTCTGTAAGTTTTTTAATGTTCAATATTAATTGTGATGATTTTGCTGCATTATGAAGTGACGTTTTGTAAGTAATTTTATTTTACAATCTCACTGTTTGACTCTGCTGTTGGAATTGCATTTTGCTGTTGATAATGCCGCCGAAACGACAAAATATTTGTCGTCGTACAAATGCAGCCAAGAGAAAATGAGAAGAGACAAAAAGAAACAGAAGAAGAAACAGCACAACGAAATGTAGGATATAAATTACATATTTCACAGTCACATACTACTGAATCATCACCACAATACAAATCACGAAATGAAGCAAGTCCAGTAAGAATTAGAGAATTAAGACGATCTTTGTCATGCAGTGATCGAAATTAACAGCATGGCAATAGTCGATTACGGATGCGAATGAATAGAATTAGTTGGAAAACTTGATCTTATTGTATTTCAGTATAATTCGGAAATTGAATATAGCTTGCATCCAGTTGTGGTTGTTGAAAGTATGAATAACGTTTGCACAATTACAAGGCATTAAAATTCAAGAATGAAGCACCTGGGATGTGTTGTTTGAATGGTAAAGTTAAATTGCCACCATTGAAGGCCCACTTGAGCCATTGTTCTCATTGGTCGCTTGTACTACAACACAATCGAAGCATTGTTTGAATAACATACGAAATTGTAAAACATGCTGTCAAATTACTTCGTTTGGTGCAACGAATATAATAATTGAGATTTATGAGCCAACATTAAGATTCAAGGACAAATATATCATACAGCAGGCTCTTTGTTTCCATTTACGGATGCTGACCACACATTTTTGCAAATATATTTTATTGGAAATTCAAGTGATCAAGTAACTCGATACACACATCAAAACACAAGTGCAAACACTGTATTATATCTATATATATATCTAATTTTAAATAAATACAATAATTGATATCAAACTTACAATTGTGTTCATTTAATCTACATATATTCTCAAATCCAGCAATAGCAAAGCATTGCCGGGTTCAGCTAGTTAGGTTATAAATTTGAAATTTTTTATTACAATATTAAAAGTGCTCTAACAAAATTCCAGAAATGAAACTCAGGAAGCAAATTTTGCTATACTGTAAAAAAATAGAGGATTTATCCACAAAATAACCGTACATTACTAAATTGCACTGAATTATTTTTGTAGATTCAAAGTTTATATTTAGCTTCATTATACACTTTTCCCACCTTAAAAATCTTTGGAATAGAGAAATTTTACGAAGTATTTGATTCAATTCCATTTTCACACTGTCTCATTTTGATCGTTTTATTTCTTTTCCGGAATATTTTATTTCATTTCACATGTAAAACACTTTTTGATTATTTCCAATGCCATTCCTTTCAAAGATTCATATTTCACAGAATAATAATTTTATTTTAAAATATAAAATGTTCTTGAAGTAATTTTGAATTTATTCCGCTTGAAGTCTGATCTTCTTCCGAAAACATGTCTGGAAGTTTTATTCAATCGATAGTCAGAACATAAAAGATTACTGTATGTTTTGATTTTTTAATCAAAGTAAAGGCTTAAATAAATAAAAAGCACATACAAAACTCGTTAAAATGTAGTAAGTTTCTCATCAGAGATTTATAAATTTCATTCATAAGTGATGGTAAATGCATTTATTATGTCTGTATAAAGATAAGAAAAAGCTAGACATTTACAAAAATCCATGTCATCATCAACGAATTTTCACTAACATTTTTCATGGAAAGAATATTTCAATCACATGAAATTTTCGTTCAGTAGATAGGCTTAAATCTAATACTTGAGAGTGATTTCGTTCAATGTAGTAAAAAACAACTGTATGAAATTGAGAATAATAATATTTGAAAAAACTTAAATCCAAATTTTCGGTTTCTTAAAGGCATTTATATGAAAACCCTCAATGGAAGGTGAAATGTAGCGACTTGATTGCATTTATATACACAATATTAGACAAAAGTATTGAAAGATTTGTAAAATGCGAAACATTTTATAGTAATTTGAATAAAATGGTTCACAAACAGTTGTGGAGTATCGTGGGAAGTACAATCGTGGATACTCACATTTTACAGTGAAGATTTTGTCATTTGGTAACCGACCAAAATAGAAAAAAGGGATTTTGAAAGATGAAAAGGGATTTCGACAGACCTTACATCTTTCAATTCTCGATGAAAGAAAGCAACAGAAGCATGTTTCTTTAATTTACAGAGTGTTTTAAAATTTTATAACAAAGAAAAGATACTATAAACCGTAAATAAATAAGAATTGAATTGTCATCGGAATGTTCGAATAGAGGCAGACGAAACTGAAATGACAAAAGTCAGCAAATAGTGGTAAAATTTGAAAGGACTAATCCATACACTAGGTTCATGTCTGTCAACTCTGAGTTAATAGATTGTGCTTTCTCTTCGATCGATGGCTGTTGTTTGTAAGAGGAAGTAGAAATTACTGCTGGCCCACGCTGATTATCAGCGCAACATACCGCCTTCTGATGACGTTGCTGTATATGGCCTACTATGGGTTTATGCTTTTTTCAATGCTATCTACTAGCCCTAATCATTTGTTCTTAATATATTGCGACATTCCTATATAAATCGTTCTCCAAGGAATGATCAGCGTATGTATCGCCATATAGCTAAGTTATGAATATTGCATTGTATTGCAGGATGAATCAACAGACTTTTTATAAAAAAACACTTTTATTTTAACATAATTTTCACCAAAAAACCGTTCGTTCGCTGGAACTATATACATCAGTCGTTACATTTCGGCCTCTCTACAATGCCACCTTTTTTCTTAAAAAAAAACTAACAACTTTTATCCTGCGTTGCTAAGCAATGCTCGTAAGCCAAATATCGTATTGCCAAGCTAAAAAGGTTTAGAAAGAAACCTTTAGAATAACTAAATATTTTTGTAACAAATATCACAATATAAAGAAAGATAAATATTGATGGTATATTGATATTCTTAAAGTGAACTGTTAAAAACTGGATGATTAAATAGTCCATCTTATTAAATTATATCTAATAATAATAACGAACTATTAGGGTTTGGTGACATCTGTATAAATAAATGTTTGCATGCACTCTTGAGATTCAAACTCTGAAATAACTACTTTTTCTAAATCATATTTTCGATTAATTCATATTAATTGTCATAAGAACACATTTTTGTGTCTTGTGTTTCAGAACTGTGTTTTTTCTGAACGAATGTAAAAAAAAAAATGTTCAATGATTAAAAGGCGTGTGTACAATAGGGTGGGCCGAAAAACACTTTTTTTCGAAATCGCTATTCTAATAGTGCGGAAAGGGTTCTCTCTGGGTTCAATAAACACGGTGTAAAATATGTTTTTGATTGGATAATATCTTCTGCCCCCGCATCGCACTTGGAATTTGAAAATTTGAGTAAAAATTGCAATTTTTACTCGGTGTAGGAAATATAATTTTTTTTCAATGTTGTTATTCTAATAATGCGGAAGAGGTGTCGACTGGGTTCAATAAGAAAGGTGTAAAATATTTTTTCGATAGAATAATATCTTTTGTTCCCGCATCGCAATTGAAATTTTGAAATTTTTGCAAAAAAGTGCACTTTTTTATTTGTTATAGGAATAAATCAAACATGAAAAATAGATGGGTACAAACACTGTTTATTGTTGTATTGTGTTGTACAATTGATTATATTACCTGAAAATTATTAAATAATTGCTTAGTCATAATATATTAATATAACATTTGTTAAGGATATTGTAACCATAGAATGTTATGACATGCCAATACCAAAAGTTTATTTGCACTTAATCAGCAGGAAGAAGCTTGAAATCAGCCTTATTGTCGAATTCAGGCATTGGGAAAAGAATGTGGATCTAATGAACCTGTCTCTATTTTGAAACCCATAGACCTTAATGGATGCTTCTGTCACTAACTTTGCACACCGTTCCACTGCCTGTGTGTCATATGGGAAGTGAACGAAGTCCCATTCTGGATTTTTCTTATCAGAAAAAGCTGGAGAACTAACATATAATCTTAGAACTCTGTTGGCTGTTGTCAGCTAGCGTGAATGTGATAATGTACCAGGACTGCGTCTAGCCAGCTCATCAGAACAATTTCCCAATCGCAGCGCTTGAATATTTCTAATAAGTACGTTTGATACTTGCTTAAGTCACGTCTATCTGTTGTTGGTAATTCGTCGTCAATAATTTCGAAAGTTGTAACTGGCAAAGTTTCATATGTGAGGAGCGCCTTCCCAAAATTACCAGAATATGATTTTGGACCATTTGTTGGCACGTCCAACGTTTCAAACAGATGCCTCAGAGTAAGTGTTCATTAAAGTGCGGGAGACATATTACCCACTGCAGAGGTTTACCAAGTTTCAATTCCAAACGCCGAATTACACTGGATTTCTATCCGGTATTAACAGATGTGCCGTCACAGCCAATTGCCAAAAGCTGAGACAGATATCTTGCGATTCCTTTAAAATATCCGATAATAGTCGCGGAAATCTGTTTTACGGTGCCAAATGATGGACTCAAATGAGTAATGTAACGTGAACCCAGTTCTTCAATAAATCATAAATGTTCCTTTTTTGCTTTTCTCGTGTATCTTTTAGTATCTACTCTCTCCTCTATGAATGTAGAATCTTTACGACTATCGAAATACAGCCCCTTCAACGTTAATGCCTGAGCTTCACTTAAAGCCTGGAATTTTAAATCCTTTCTAACTTTAGCCTTTTCCCTTCGCAACTTGTTTTCGGCAACTACCAAATCTGAGTTGATGCTAGTTTTGAGACCGACATCGTGAAGAACACTTGAAGCAATTGCAGCCACAGCCCGGTCCGAGACGCCACACCTGTCGCCAACTACAGGAGTTGAAGGGAGGCCAAGTCGCATTTGTGATGATTTAGCTACAAACGGAGTTAATTGTTTGTACTTAGGATCAGTAAGAGAGATTAAACGGTTCGATGTTGATGGTTTGTAAGTGTTCAGATTTAAAATTACTTCAGACATATCTGAAGAACAATCCGCTTCTTCATCTTCATAATCTACATACTCTGCGCTAGGCGTTGCTTGTGTATGATTTAAATATAAATTGTGAACCTTTCTATCAGCATTATCAGCAATATTCCGAAGTCGTTTCCTGTATGAAAAGACAATAAAAAGTGTACTTTTTTACAAAAATTGCAAAATTTCAATTGCGATGCGGGAACAGAAGATATTATTCTATCAAAAATTATTTTACACCTTTCTTATTGAACCCAGTGGGCACCTCTTCCGCACTATTAGAATAGCAATATCGAAAAATAATTATATTTCCTTCACCGAGTAAAAATTGCAATTTTTACCCAAATTTCCAAATTCCAAGTGCGATGCGGGGGCAAAAGATATTATCCAATCAAAAAATATTTTACGCCATGTTTATTGAACCCAGAGAGAACCCTTTCATCACTATTAGAATAGCGATTTCGAAAAAAAGTTTTTTTCGGCCCACCCTAGTGTACAATGACGAATAAAATGAAATAAAAACAAATACATGTGTAGGAGAAATCAAAAATGTGCAAACTTACCTGACAAGTAGAACTACCTTAAAATATCATCTGCAATTTACATAAATGAGATTATTAACCCTTGTACCTTCTATCATACTAATAAAGTTTTGCAATTCTCCTGGTTGACCGGTATTTGAACATGTTAACAAACATCGCATCTAAATAGTAATTTTAAAAAAATTCGGCAGTCAGGAGAATTAACTGCATATATTATTCTGTAACGCCCCTGATGCCATCCAGCTTAAATAAGAAATAATCCCCTCACAATTACTTCAGTATTATTCTTTTTGATATAGTCGTTCTTGAACAGCAAAGAGCAATAAACGTAAGCCAGAAACTGAACTATCTTCTTCTCATTGTCAAGGATAATAAAATCATCTTTCTTACATTTGACAAGAAATGCCTATTAGCTTTCTACGTCACGTATGGTTATTGACTTTGACAAGTCACTGATGTTAAGCTAGCTAAGTAATATAAACTGCTGGAGAAAACCGTTGAGCACTTTATATGTGAACTCAAATATTATTGGAAGAAAGAGGTATATGGATCAAGAAAGTTGTAGCATCAAATATGATGTATTATGGTCTCTATAAGAATATTATTTTTATTCTATACCATTGACTATTTGAAGCACTTATATAAAATGATTAAACATCGCTAAAATTATCTCTCCTTTCAGAGTTATTTGACTCATGATGTAGTTTTCTGTGAACTCTTGCGACTTACTTTTTAATGTTGTAGATTTTTAGGAACCCATGAAAAAATCTCTCTGCACCAGTTATTCTTAATTCCATACGGATGAAACTCAATAATAGATGCGATTTAAAATTTATTTCCTTACAAAGATTTTATTTTGAGAAATATTAAACAATATACGAAATTTTTGTTAAAATTTGGAGACTGTCTCCCTAAAATTTTGACAGCATTCATTAAAGTAGATGGCTACGGAAAAGTTTTATTTGCATCACAGCCAATAGTATCATGATTTCTCACAAGAAAGAAATATAACAATGAATGAAAAATGTAATACTTCCAAAATGAACTTCGTCACAATTTAAAAAAATTTTCTAAATTACACCTACAGTTAATAAACCTGACTTGATATCTACCTATGTTAACAATGTCGTAATCCAGTGTATGACACTTCCTGCTAGAGAGAGCAATTCTTTTATTACTTCAAACTTAAATTCTGGGGGTTTAACTGAAAACTATTTTTTCGATTTGCGACAATGTGCATTTAAGATTACGATGTGTGAGAAAATATTATGATTGGGTAATTTTTTTCTTATTTAAAATTCTATGTCATTAGTCGGCCATCCCTTCAAAACATTATGTCTCTTAGGAACTCGTGAACGTTTTTGTCGTGGCATTTTCTCAACAGAAAAATGAATAAAAAAGCAATAATATTATACTGCAAGGATTCTAAATAAAAAGTTTATATAAAAATTAATATGGGTCTTGAAAATGTAATTATGAATATTAGGTAATATTGAGAACTGAAAAAGAATACAGAATATAAACAAAAGTATTTTTTATGAATATTAGGAAATAATGAGAACTCAAAAAGAACGCAAAATATAAACAAACAGAATTGATTTGAATGAACATTGAAGTGAATAACGAGTTTATAATAACTATTTCAAATAAAGAATTAATTCATTCAAAAAATGTTTTTAATTAGTTAATTTTAAGAATGGGAATATAATTCAAAATGAAAACGAAACTAACTGCGTCCTTTCAGCTGTCAAATTGTGAGACTGACAATACTCAGAAAACTTCAAATATCTTTGAAACTATTTGGAATCTAAAATTTGGAATGAATCGTCCCAATCATATGGGCCATCGAAAAATTCACAAAATAATTTTTCGATATTTTTGTAATTTTTAGGGTGCCTACTCTGTAGCCTAACTGGTCTTACAAATATATACTACTTACTAATGCATTATGAATTATATTTCTAGTTCATTCTGCAAAAGAATTTCATCTTTAGTACTACAGCAGAGCTCTCATCATTATATCCATTATGATGTTAAGATTCGGAACAACTTTGTAGCAAAACATGTTAATTTTACTTTTAATTTTTGCGCTTTTAGATACAATAAATTAAGTGTTACAAACAAATAAACCATTATACTTAGCAACGAGCATTAAGCAAAAATTAAAAGCAAAACTTATTGCGACTAATTGAAAGGGAAAAAAAGCTCTTTCTTTTTATTCTCGGATCTTTTGACGAGATGATTACTTATGTTTCAATCGGCTTTCTAAAATACCATTTAAGCATAAAATATCCTCACGCTCTAATTCAAAAAAGAACTGAAATACTTAAACCTAATTTCATGGTTAAATCAAGGAAATGGAAAATATTTTCCACTCTGTCAGACGTCCGAAATATAAAAGATGAAAAACAATTAGCTGAATTACCGTTACTTGCGTTAAATCTGAGAATTAAATGCTTGAAAAGTGTAAAATTGAGAAATCGCTAGCTAGTATTTTTGCCTTCGAGTACTTTTTAAAAAAATAAAGGTGGTTTGTAAATTTCCTCCATGAAAACTAAATTGAAGTAGAAGAATTATCGTGTGATTGCCAAATAATTAAACAATTATTGTGAAAACTTGTTTAGATTCATTAAAAAGACGGGTTATTAGCAAGTTGCGTTCTATTTGTTTATTGTCACTAAAAAGAATATGGTTAGGAAATAAACTATTCAGATTAATTTATTTTTGTTAAAGGTCGGATTGTTTCAAGTTGTATTAATAACAAATTTAAACAAAATATTTTAACTAGAGTTTCTTTTTGGTTGAAATATCAGAATATATATGGAAAGCTTTTAGTTCATGAGTTCTCTGTGCTTTGCTTAAAAATACAGTAAAGTATAAGTGTTTTTTATCTAAACATTTTGTTCTATTTTTGAACATTTTTATGCTTATAAAATAACACTGTGAGCAAGCCTTCATTTTTTAAAAGTGTTCATTTTTCCTTATTTTTGAATGAAACTTGTGGAACTTGGCAAACTATGAAACTCACACGAAAGTGTGAAGTACTTGTATTCATGTGTCAAAAAATGATCAATTAGACAGAATAGAAAATTCAGTGTTTGGGTTTTAATAGAGTGACGTGGACAAAAAATTTCGTTCCTAAGTCATAAGTCTCTTGAAAGCGTTAAATGGGAATTAATGTTATAGCAGTTGAATAAATAAATAAATTAATTTAAAGTATCTTTAAATTTTCTCATAACAGATTAATAATCCCTTTGTTTTTATCTTTCATTTTCTAAGTGATATTGAAAATGAAATATAAATGCCCTGTTTAAGATATAAACTTTGTTTACATCCATTTTTATGAACAAACACCTTCAAGCTATTAATTTCAAATTGGATCTCGTATATCCATTTTTCTTCTTTTAATTAGACTTCCACTCAAAGTAACGTTTATCTTTCATGCACGTTTTCCCAACAGAAATATTTCTATAAATATGCAGGTGTTTATAATCAGGAATCCACTTTTGAAATGAAAAGAAGTTCCCATATTTCTTACATTAAGTTGCTTGGTAATATATGAGCCTTACTATCATCTTTCTCATTCTCCCTTCTTTTGAAGTCTTCCACAATAACATGAAAATAAATTTAATGAAATCAGAGTTTAAAAATATTTTTTTATTTGAGTGTTAGAAATGTATAATTATGTTTTATTTGTATTATTTTCCACTTTTCAGCCTTTAATGAACAACTCATTATTATAAATAATATGGAATCAAGAAATGATATTTTTTTCTAATTCAAAACTGGTTGGCACCATGTGTACGGAGTGACAAATTAATTAAATTAAATAATTAACTAACAATAAGTTCTGAAAATATTGAAATAGCGTTTTGTTATCGGGATTAGTAAATTAGTTAAACTCATCTGAAAATGCGAATTTTCATTCAATACACACCCATCCATGAGAATAATTGTAAGCTTTTGGTTTTAGACTGTAAAACAGAAAGTGAGTATAAAATCGATAGCTTTGCTAACATGAAACAAGTCGAATTAAATAAAAGTGTATAAACAGATTTATTGTTTCAGTGACCATTGAATATATTTGATGTTAAAATTTAACATGTTTAATTAACATAATTGTAACTTTATTTAACTCTTTAAACACGAGGCGACATTTTTCTTCTGGTCCGTCTAAAACTGGACCTTTTTGGAAGGAAGAGACATCAATTGGACTCTCCCAACCTGGTTGGTTATTCACCTCACCACCCACACCCTGTTATAACCCTCTCTTAAGGCGCACGAAAATGGGCTGTGGTTGGCAAGGAGAATTTGACCCCCTACCGCACTTATATCAGAAGCGATCTCAGAACTTCACCTCCCCTCAAAAGAAGCCAACAGCCTTAAACCGGCCTTCGTCGCTCTTCAGGGCAAATTTTTAGACCGCCTGGGACCGCCCCGTATGATGTGAGAGGGTCAATAAAGAATACATTTTATTTATTTTTGCTGCATTTGCTTCAAAATTAATTTATTATAAAATTGTTCACATAAATGTGTTAAATATATTCTTTCAGAAATCACTTAATATTAACAATCAAGAAGTTTGTATTTGAGGTTATGTTCGAACCCTTGAAACAATCTGTTCTGCAAAGTATTCCCATCGATTTAAGTGGCTTTTAGATTTATAAACACAATGAAATGTGATTTCTTTGCTTACTGCCCCCATTTTAAAATCACTTGTATCCGAAAACAAATAGTAAATACACTGATTCATATACTGCCTATGTTTTCAATGATATTTTTCACTTACGATTAGTTATAAACTATGAATTCGAAATGAAAAGCTCAAATAACAAATTTCTTTTTTTAAAGTATCTTTTCACATAAAGATCGACAATTTTTTTCTTCACGCATTTTCCACGCAAAAACTATTTATGAATATTCAGGTGTGTAACGCAATGAATCTAGCTTCGAACTGAAAAGTTTTTATAACGTTTTTTATATTCAGATACTTGACAGATTGTGCTTAACCTTATCGCCATTTTTGTTATATTCTCTCCATTTTAGCCCCGTTTAAGCATTCTACTTTCACTAGAAAATTTTTTGCTTGTTTCAGTGGCTAATGAATATGTTTGATGATAAATGAAGAACACTTTTATTTTGTTTTTGCCATATTTCCTTCAAAGATAATTTATCATCAAGCTTTTTGGTATGGGCGTAATTAAAAACATTCTTTCAAAAAATTACTTAGTTAATAGTAACATTAAAGAAGACTGTGGTTGTGGCCGATCCTTGAAAAATGTGTTATGCAAAGTATTCCATTCGATTTCAGAGCGGGTTACATTCATCAAATGTACCGCCAATTTTAATGGCCGAAAAATTAGTCATTTTTTCATTTGAAGAATAACATTTAAGTAGGAAATACCAAACGCCGCTACATTTTTAACGTTCTTTCAATGTTTGGGCCAAAATCTATTAATTTAAGTCCCCCCATCCTACTGGCAGCTAAGAAATCAAAATGAAAATTTAATCAAATTAAAAATTAGCGGTTAGTTTGTAAATAACTGATAACTGAGTTCAAACTGATAATTAACTTGTTAAGTAACTAGTTAATTTGTAATCTTATCTTGTGTGTTTGTTTTGTGCTGTTACGAATGCATGTAGAATACATGGCTTGCTGGCATTAAGTCTTGGAAAAATAGATCAAATTAAATAGCCATGAAAAATTTATTTTATAGTACTTCAAACAGAAATGAGAGACAATGAATACGCATGCATTGTATTTATATAGAGAAACATTTCAAACATCTTTATTACTGCATCAAATATTATTGCAAAAATACAAAAAAAAACATAGTTGATTATTCTTTCTTTTTTGTCTTATACAAATTTATGTATAGGTAGTGAAAAAATGGATAATTTTATCACTGTTTCACAGTACCTGTCATCGAATAAAAACCATTTTTACAAGAACATTCCTGCGAATGGGTCTACCTGTCTCTTTGTGCATGTAAGCGCCATTCTGAGAGCCATAAAACGCAGGAGGGGTCGCGACCACGGTTTTTTTAAAAGAAAAGCCTTATATTTTTAACTCTCAAATTAATTTCTTTGAATTTAGCGACCCAGAAGCACTTCCCCACGAGGGGTCGTGACCCATGGTTTTTGCACCACTAACATAGAAGATTGGAAATGGGAACAAGGTTCTCACCCAACAATTTTAGATTTATATCGTGTTGTTGCAAAAGTTGCCACCTTCAATCTTTTTCACAAATTCGTTTTTTTTTCACAGATTTTAAGTCTATATGATTTATTCTACGATGTGGCAACCCGAAAATGTTTAAAACCTGGCCCTTTCCATGTTTAACTTGAGCCCGAAAATCAAGGTGTGCTGCAAAACTGACCATCTCCACTAATGGGTGTGAATTCAAAACCGGTCATCTCCAAATCTGCGAGGCAGCGCAGCCTTAGTTTCGTGAATCCCTACTAAACGCAGGTTTACAGATGATAAAATAGAAACTGCGATAAGTTCGAGTTTGGTTTTCCTGAGTTATTACACTTTTGAACAAAAATGGAGAAAAATGTTGAAGTGCTTCCTCATCACATATGGCGGGGTAAAAGAGATCTGGCAAGGTGAAAGCAAGAAGTGGCAAAGCAGGGACGGTAGGTTCTATTCATAATAATTAATTTATTTATTTATAAAAGTGAATATGGAAGACGAATGTAAGGCGGAAGAGGTATAAAGACCACGGAAATGTACGTTGTGCCTTCAGGAAAGAAAGGAGGAGACAGAAGATCAGCGGCATTTGAGCCAAAAAAAGAACGCTATGATATCTTTCATAAATACATTCAAGTGCATTGCATTTCACTACTGTCGGAATAAGACTCCAGTGAGAAATTATCACAGCAGTTAACTAAATATAAGAAAATATGGCTTATTTACAACTCCAGTACCAAAGACGAGTCACTCACAGTTAATCGCTGGTATTTCAGAAACCTATTCAACACCAGAGCCAATATTGGTGTTGGTCGCCTAGTGTTGATGTTCGTTCTGAAAGCTTGGAAGTGAATGAGAGGATCCAAGCAGCTAAGATTGACGAACAGAAGCAGATATTTATAATTAAACCCACAAACATGAAAAGCGAGCTGTAGGGTTTTTTTTGTCTTTGAAGAGAAAAGAAGGAGGACCTACCCTGGCTGCCGAAAGAACTTCGCCTAGCCGACACTCCTTGTCCAGTCGACGTATTATAGGAGATAGTTGTAACCTATGTATCTTACCATCATATACTGCTCATCGAAATATGCCTTGACCAACAATAACGAATTCATATACACTTTAGGGGTTAAAAATTCACAAAGACTTCCAATGAAATTTTATCAGCTTTATTTCATTGGCTGTAGAATAATGATCTCGCAGGTGTTACGGTTAATGGGTGTGGAGCAGTGGCGGATTTTGACAGTATGAGGCCACTGGCCTAAAATTGTTCTGAGGCCCCTTCACCTACCTAATGTAATTTTGTCGTAGGTTTGGCACTGCAATGTACATCGAACAGATTTTGAGGGCCTGCAAGGTCTTGAGGCACGAGGCGAGAGCCTCTAACACCTATACGAAAAATAGCCACTGGTGTGGAGGCCGAAGCAAAAACACTTCCCTAATGTTAAAGATTCAATGCTTTTGGCTTAGCATGCCCCAGGTACCCTAAGAAAATAGAGTTCCCAATCCGGAGCATTCGTTTATTACCCGGACAGCGTGCTTGCAGGAATTGAAAAGAAAAATGAAAGAAATTGAATCCGTCGTTGAGTCAACTCTACATGAAGAAAATCTTTCAGAAAGTGGGGCTGTTTTCAAGCTAGTGAGAGAATATCTCGATAATGATTGGAAGAAATTCAGCAGCATTTTCATAAAACTTCCTACAAGATGGCATTTCAAATTCGACCCGACAAAGAGTTCTTTAATAGCGAAACAAAATAATAAAATATTAATGTAAGGAGAGCCCTTTCATAGATCTGAAACAGATGAGAGAAAATCAGTTGTAAAGAGAGGGGAAAATATGACCAGTAAACGCAGAGTCGTGACTCCAGGCTTAATCGTGGACCCTCTAAAACTTCATGATGTACAAAATTATTAACGATGTATTTTGGACAGAGGGTGTCGACAAATAGGTTTTCAACTGAAATATTATACAATCAGAAGCTCAAGGACAGAAAGAGCGGGTAGAAAATCCTCAGGAAGACACAGACCATATTTTGAGATAATGTGGCTATGAGAATCCGATTTTTTTTAATGATTGACTCTGTTTTCATGGAAAAAATATATCTTTCCTTATTATAATAATATTTTTGAAAATTATTATGTCCCGTATTTTCTATATATTTTGGCGTATTTATTTAGATTTCAGATTGTTGCAAAAGTGACCATCTCCAAAACAAGCTGCAAAACTGACCATCTCCAAAACAAAACCTTAAATAAATCCACCTCTTCTTCATGCCTCATTACCACAAATTGCATACTGATTTACACTGTCCAAATGCCTCAAATATCATTGAGTTTTTTTTTCAAATCTCACATTGTCTAGATGCGACAGAAAATCTACTTTTCGGACGAATTTTCTGTTTTGGAGAAGGTCGCTTTTGCAACTACACTATTCAATTATTTGTAATGGGAGAAATTGTCTTCAATTACATTGCATATCTTCATTTTACATATCTTCAATTAATTTCTAATGCCAAAATAATTGCATCAATGAATAATTAATTTTAACTGAATGAAACTCTTAATTAAATTAACACTATTGTACCATATTAATAAACCCATTTAATTCTCATTCTAACTGGGTTTTCTGAAGGGATTATTTGAATCATATGGGCTTACATTCAAATATATTTGAAGCATATTCGAGTTTCATTTTCGTTTTATAAATTATACGGAGGAATGTAGTTGTTGGTTGTGTTTTTTCCGCAAATTCAAGCCAGAATAACTTATTATTAAGACATACAGTTGTTAGTAACGAAATCGAAGAAAAACTCACAAAGCACTCCAAGTTATATATTAATGAAACTGTTATCGCTTTCTGTTATTATCATTTAAAACAATTTTTAAAAATCTAGATTTCTCAGTATATTTCTTTCGATTTTCTTTATAAACTCTTCTGATAAGAACTAATTTAAAAATACTTTTATAATATTTGACAACTTTTTATTCAATATTTTATTTTTTATATGATCAAATTTACCCGAAACGTATTTATTTAAATTCTTTTTTCTTAATGTATTCACTACATATATTTCAATATTCCAAAACGTTTTAGAGTAGGAAGAAATACTTTTATTTAATATAAGTAACTACAAAATTAGGTATATAATAGCTACTCCTTTCAGGTATTCGACGTACTTTATAAAGTTTAGAAATATGTAAAATCATTGGAACATTTTTAATCTTGCAATGAATAAAAGAGATCAATTTCTTATAAATTGAAACACAATGGCATCGAATAAGAATCTGTCATATTCTTGTATAAAGCGATTGCCAATGTTTCTTGAAACTGTGACAGTGACAAATGTTGATTTATGGTTTCATCCACAAATGTTCATCAATAATTTCTTTGATATGGCAATCCAGTGATGAAATACAATGAAATTAAATTGAAAAAATGCGATTGTAACTGGAAGTGCTCAAAATCAAGAAATTATGTACTTTAATGTCAGAACGTACTAAAGTTGCAATGAACTTGTATCAGATAGTTGTCAAAAAGTAAATTTAGATCCATCATTATTGAGTGAAATGAAATAAATTCTACATTTATGCCTTTCGTTTTCCTAAATTTTTTTTCATGATTCAATGGGTTTGTGATTGATTTAACTTGTTCAGAAGTAGACATTAGATGTTTAAATTCAATTAATCATTTTTCGTTAATAAAAATGTGATTAAAAATTTTTAGTGCATGAATGAATATGATTTACTCATTTTAATTAATGAATGTATTAAAAAAAATTTAAGTTTTGACAGAACTAAATATTTTCTACTATGACGAAGCATGTTAAAGGAGTATAAATATAATTATTACTTACTGTTACCCGAGATTTCTTGCACGAGTAATTCGAATTATGATATTCATTTTATTCACGAATGTAATTCTTTGCATGTTGAAAGTTCTGACGATTGATAATAATTGGACTAGGTACTTACAGAAGTGTACTTGTCTGCTGATATAGTAAGGTACTTTGTTTATCTGTGCCAACACACTTTTATATACCTTTTTTGTTTTACTTCTTTTACTAGGATGTAGAGGTTATGTGGACTGGACACATGTAAGCAGGGTATATATAGTTGCCCATGTGAAAAATATGGTTTTTACTCATGAAAGTCTAACACTTATGTCCTCAAACTTTTTAAATTGTCATCCTAAATACTACTTTCAAAGGGAATTGTAGAAGTTTCAACTGAAATGGTAAATCCGTCGGTAATATACAAATGCATGGAATTAAAACACTCTCTCCTAACGCTATGCCAGTCATAACAGTAGCTCGCACTATGTTTGGACATAGGTGTATAATTTATAAACGTTTGCCATTGCATGGTCTTGGTGTATTAAGGTTACGCGTCAATAGTTAAGACACTCCGACTTTCTTTCTCAGCTTGTGAGAAGGTACCTCTGACAATTCTTAAGGAGCTCTGCAGGATTTGATTTTCATTGTTCATTGTGTATTACCGTATCTATCGATAGATATTCTGTTATATCTCCCTCTATTTGTGACACATTTTTTTCATTTATCTGTCTATAATTTGAGTAGTCTGTGTAAAAATTGCCCTTTCACACAGCCATTTTCTATTCTCCATGCAGGATAAACCTTGCTGATCAGTTCCACTGTATTCAGAAGAATTTTTCAAAATCCCCAGTTCAATGTAATCATACCGTTTGAATCTGTTTTAAACCGAGCTTTACAATTTTCAAAAGAGTAGCCGCATACTGTCCTGATTCAGTGTTGTTGAACTGTTGAACTCTCATATTCGTAGTGAAAATAAAAATTTTTGACATGCTCCCATAACGGAGACGCCTTTAAACATGCATTTATTTCATTAGCCGGTATTAGCCTAGTTATTACAAGTAGAATCTGTCTAAAATCACATACCATAACTACCCCCATCCCTCCCATGATACTTTAATTATCTTTCAAAGTTCGATTTAACGCATCAACTGCCCCTTTGTGCGAAATGTACGTTCATTGCAAACCAACAGCTTGCAATTCCGTAAAATTCTACAGCGCTCACTTTTTTTAGTAAAATTACAAACAGGTGTTTCTTCATGGGCAAAAGTCAATTTCTCCTTAAATAATGAATGCGCTGTTCGCCCACCATCAAGTACCGTAGCAGCTATGCTGTAGGAGGCTACTGCAATAGCAACTTTTCAGTCTGTCCCAATCTCAGAGAGAGTTGTTTGATAAGCAAAATCTTCTTATTACCGTCAGTCCGTTCATCCTTGTAGGCTCTAAACCCAATGGGTGAGTCGGTGGATGTCGGTTATGGTCATTACAGTCAGGAGCATCCAGTAGAAAAAAAACCCAGCATCGCCACTTTCAATCTGCTGCAAAAAGTTATCAAAAATGGTTTTTGTTCTGGTTTCAACCATGGAATTAATTCATTTAGTCGCTGTTGCAATTCTTCATTATCGTAGTCCAGTTCTTTCATTATGGCATTACTAATTTCGTCTGTCCTACGCGGTACACGCATTACAAAGCTCGATAAATCCTTTCCGGTTATCGTGACCACTTGGTCTTTGACCTTAGTTAGTGCTTCGTTGTAAACAAAGTCAATAAACTCAGTGTTTTCAGTGGGACTGCAGGGAACGTGTATCATGTTTTTAACATTAATATCGAGCAATTCCTTGTCACTGCTTGGATCAGATATTTCGGCGCTGATAATATTATCAGTTTCATTGAGTCTCAGCTTGTCTTCTAACCAAAGTAAAATACGGATGTGTGGCAACCTGCGCTTCTGCCATTCAATAGACTACATAAAACACAACATATATCAGTATATTTTCCCTTTAGTTATAGATAACATCAGTTTTTTTAAACTTTTAATCTAAAACCTCTTGCAATTATATCATGCCTATCAATAGATTTCTGTCCCGGCATCAATCCATCTACAATTTCTTGAAGAAAATCTGATAAGAAAAGATACAAATATAAATTACTAAAATTAATTAGAATACAAACTCAGAAAATTTACATCAAGCATTCGGGTTCAATTATTTCAGGAAAACCAGCAACAACAAGTTATTATTTTTCCAGTAGGATCACATAATAGCGGTTTTCTGATGATCACATGATGATGGATTTTAAAGTTAAATTATTACACGTGATTGCGCTTTCCCTTACCATCATGTTAGATTTGATTTTAAATATAATTTATTGCACTTTTTCTTAGGGATCACTTGAAGGTTGATTTAAAAATGAAGTAGTAATCGTCATCGCGGACAGCTGGGTCAAAATGCCTGTCTCTGTTAATTATTTAATTGTTGTCTGTAGTCAAAAAATTGAATTTAAGATGTTGTCACATACCTTATGTCTATTCCTGGAATTCAAACTACCACCTTGTCAATTTTCATTCAAATCGGTTTGGTAGTTTGACCGTGAAACCGTAAGAAACAGTTATTATTATTATTGAAATTATTGTTTTTCATTATTGTTTTTGAAATTTCACATTCAACTTCATTATATTTTTTCAGTAATTTTCAGACTTTTAGAATCTCTGTCTCAGTACTCCTAGCCTGTTCTGGAAGTTTGGTATGGGTATTAGCTCAGTTTTCTTCGTGGACCTGATCATTTCAGACATATAATCGCTGTTCAAACTAATGTTGTCCATACCAAATTAACCATTGTGAGCTGTTAAAAAATTAACTGGATATTTGAGAATCTCTTTGAAAATCATATTCTTCCATTCACTGAACTGAAATCTTTCATTTTTAAATCTTTTCTTGATGTTTGGGGTGTTAAGTACCTTGCATGCCTGCCTCCTGAAGACTTTGACCTTTTATCTAATCTAATGTTTAAAATCTTGTTTGGAAAGTCGTTCAAGTCATTCGGCATTTATAAAGATGAAATAATTCAACCAGAGAGTGTGCTTCCTGAATTTTCACCAGATGAACACTACAGTATTTAAGAACGAGAAAGTGCTTCTGATGAAGAATACTGTAGCTATCACAACTTAACCATCGAAAACGAAGAGTCATCTAAAGACAAGGTACAAGACTCTAACATTTCTGTTAATGTTAATTTCGAAAAGGCGCACGTTTTTATGGTGGAAACAATTTTTCACTAAAATTGTAAGCACAGACATCAAGAATATTGCGAAAAACTTTCTCGAATGTTATAAAATAATAGGATGTGAAAAAAAAGCATATTGAATCTTAATCACCTTTAACCAACCCTTTACCTTTAAAGATACAGTGATTGAATATTCAGTAAAGTGTTCTAATATGTATATAGGAAGCATTCTTTAATAATATTGGCAGGAAGGAAATGTTGAAATATAACAGCGTTGGATGTGAAATCTTTCATTGAGTTGCTTTATTTAAGCGAGTTGTAATTTCTGTAAAATTTCCTTTACTTTGGATAATTTAATTTCTTTTAATTTAGCCTCAATTGATTTTTAGTGTATTGAGTAGTTATAAATTAAAATTTGCAATTTATTTTGCATTCTAAGTTGCATTTCAGTGAATACTAAATTGTGGTGTATTTAGTATTCACCGAGCACTCTCTTACATCTCAAATTCAAGAGCACATTCACAGTTTAATCCAACTAGCATAATCAAAATAGCAACAAATTTTCATCATGTTCGTTCCTAATGATTTTTGCAATGCTAAATAATTAATGTCAAAATATAAACTGGGTTTCTAATAATTATTTATTTATTTTTGAAGACGGCGTTTTAGTTTTACATAAATGCATACAGTGGTTCACATTTGTTTTTGGACACTTGTGTTTTTTGAAACTTACTTTTGAAAAACATTAACTAAAAATTAAAGGTTTTACTTCAAAATTTTTTCATATAAACTTTCTTTTATCTATAATAAAACCTACATATTGTAATGAAAATAAATTCAATAATGTTTTTTGAAAAAATTAATTTACCGAGAAAATGTTAAAAACAATCTCACATAAGTAATTGGACACTTGGAGCATTAGGCAAATGTAAACAAAACTATGCAAATAATCAAACATTTTAATACTTTGTTGGGTATCCTTTAGCTAAAATTACACTTTTAATACGTTTTGGCATGGATTAAACTAGTTTTTTTGTGTAAGAATGTTCAATTTTGTTCCATTCCTCTGTTAATACTACTTTAAGTTGTTCTTTCGAAGAAATATCATGTTTTCTTTTTCTTTTCTCCAGTTCATGCCACAAATTTTCAATTGAATTTAAATCTGGAGAATATGGGGGAATCTTGATAACTTTGGGACAGTTGTACAGCAGCCATAAGCGAACATTTAGGGCTGTATGTTTCAGATCATTATCTTGATACATCTTGAATGTGTTTTGAATTCCAAATTATTGGGCGGATTTTTTCAAGTTTTCTTTCAGGATATTTATATACTTATATTGGCCCATATTATTTTTAATGAAAACTAAATTTACTATACAAGAAGTAGCAAAACATCCCCAAACCATTATGCCTCCACCTGTATGTTTGACAGTTGGAAATAATTTTTCGAGTTGAGATCTTTGTTGGGCTTTCTCCACACAGTTATTCACCCATCAGATTCAAATATGTTAAATTTTGATTCATCCACAAATATGACGCTTTCCCAAAATGATATATCTTTGTCTACCATGGATTTTGCAAACCCAGACGTAACTTTCTTGTTCTTTCATTAACGAAAAATTTCCTCTGGCAACTCTATTGTTGTACCCATATGATCTGATAACTCGTCTAACAGTTTCAGGGTTTACTTTTATTGCAAATCTTTTTTTTAATTCTGTTGTAAGTTTCACTGCACTAAATCTTGGATTTTTCTTGATTTTATGCATGATAAAACTCCAATTCCTGGGAGTTAACTTAAGAGGAGCTCCTGATTTCAAAGTATTTTCTACAGTTCTACATAGTTTCCGTCGTTTTATAATGGCAAACACAGTTTAATGACTTACTTTAACAAGTTTTCCAATTGTTCTGATGCTTTTACCATCCTTAAAATGTTCTATGACTAAATTCCTAATAGAATTTGTTGCAAATTTGTAGCGCCCGGCCATGTTTATTTCAAATATAGAAATATAAACAAATTTACATGAATTATTAGTGATTTCAAAGTGAAGACAATAATATTTGACATATATTTCCATTTATAATAAAAATAAATAACAAAAAATATCGTATGTCAAAAAATTTAGTAAAGCTTTCAAGTGTCCAATTACTTATGTGAGATTGTTTTTAACACTTTCTCGGTAAATTAGTTTTTTCCAAAACAGCTATTGAATTTATTTTCATTACGATATATAGCTTTTATTATAGACAAATGAAAGCTTATATGAAAGAATTTTGAAGTAAATCCTTTAAAATTTAGATGGTGTTTTTTATAAGTAAGTTTCAAAAACACAAGTGTCCAAAAACAAATGTGAGCCACTGTATATCCTAATTTTTTCGATCAATATATCTTTGAGAAATTTTAACACTTTTTATCATGCCTTCCTCTCTCCTCCTTTCAGTATTCCTGATACATTCAATAGCTTGAGAGTCATTGATTTATATTTTTGTTAAAAATATTTTCTACGAAACTATTTTACTATTCCTTTTTACGCAATTTTCTCCAGAGCGATTTCGTTTTTTGACTATAAGGGATATTGTATTTTACTTGTTAATGAAAGTAGGTTTATTTTAAACGTGATTCCATTTCAAAATTTATATTTTCCGAAACAATAATTTCGAAATATAAATTGATATCTACGTATTTTTAATTTTTTCTTTCTTTTAAGCGGTATAAGTACAAGCAAAGAGTTACTTTAAAAGCTTTCAAATAGGCGTTATTTTTTAAAAGTTACTGTATATTGGTTTAGAAACTTCAGTAAAGAAAAAAAGATATACGGACGTTGTTGGAATACTAAGCAGAATCTTCATTTAAAAAATTTTGGATTAACTAAAACTTTTCAATTTAAAAGTGGTTTCAAACATATATG
This sequence comes from Araneus ventricosus, assembly GCA_013235015.1. Classification (NCBI taxonomy): domain Eukaryota; kingdom Metazoa; phylum Arthropoda; class Arachnida; order Araneae; family Araneidae; genus Araneus; species Araneus ventricosus. The sequence goes on from BGPR01002633.1 coordinate 38,761, forward strand.
ATAACCGCTTTTAAAATCGCTATACGAAAATAGCTCATATGCGTATATGAAAATATTAGCAAAGCTTCATAAAGTGCCGATGCATTGTATCTGTAAATTTTCATCATTGTTTCAAAGGAAATAAATTTTTAAAGTAATATTTAATTCTTATTGTTTATTTATCTAATCCTAAATTATATTAGTAATTTTCATATGGTATTTTTAAAGAAATCAAAATAATATCTACAGTTAAATTTTAAATGTTTAAATGCTGAAATTTTTATAATATTCCAAAGTCCAATTTCACAAATGCATTTCAAGATCATCTTGAGGATACATTTAAATTAATTTTAGTTGAAATAACTTTAATTCTTCTTCACTTTCAGCAATTAACTAACAACTATAATTAATTGTATTTTTATTTAAATTTAAATTGAAAATATTTCTAATTCCGCTCTAATTAATGGCAGTTATCGAATTCACCTAATTATTTTGGAATATATAGCCTGTTCAGTAAAGTATGAACGCTGATTGGAGCAAAACACAGTTTTTTTTATAAATCTATGGAAACACTGAAGCCAATTTTTTCCATAAATATTAGAGAAAAACTTTAAAAGTTAGTTACACTAAATGGTGCATTAGAGTTCGCACTTCCTCATTTGAAGATGCTGGGCGTTCCAGTGATAAAAAGTTAGTCCTGTTAGTGAAGTCAATAAGTTCTGATACAACATATAAAAATGCAATAAAGACCTAGTCAATGTATTTTATTAAATTTTTAGACAAGTTTGAGTTAAATTATTTTATTTTTCAATTTTCATCGAAAACTTAGACTAAATTTTGTATTTTTAGAGTTAATATTTTAATTTTTTGCTAATAAAAACGTTATATAAACTGGACAAATTTAACAAAATTTACTGAATCGAAGTACACGATACATAAATAAAATGCTTAAAATGCCTAACATTCATGAAATACATTTAAATACTTAAATATCCTTATCATCCTTAGATTAAGTATAATATGGAGTATCTTTCACTTCAGCATCATATCTAAGCTTGTTATTTAGAATAAGGTCATATACTTCCTGAGAAAAAAAAATTCCAAACATTTCTGTTAAGTTTTACTGGCGCATTTCTTTATGAGACTTCCGAAAATTAATTTATCTTTATTTCCTCACTGAATTTTAAATATTAAGGATAATCTTTTGACCAATTTACTTTTGTCATTTTCAGTTTCCATTTCAATTTGATGGAGTTAGTTCTGAAAAATATTGATTCAAATCGATAATATTCATTAATTTATCTGAAATTTCGATTTCAACTGTACCTGCTATATCATACATTGCAGGTTCATGATCAAAATCTTCGTAATCGGTTAACTGGTCAACGTCCGGTGGAATTGCAATAATATCCGGTTCAATTTATTCTAAAATCAAATATTCTCGAACTTCATCATTCCTAAAAAACTTACGTGAAATAGTTATTACAATATATTTTCCTAAAGTTCAGATAAAATATAAATATTTGCTTTGAAAAAGTTGAACGAGTATTTCATTCAATCATTACGCACAAAATGTGAAAAAATGAATTATCTTTATTTCCTCATTGAATTTTAAATAATAAGAATCATCTTTTGATCAATTTACTTTTGTCATTTTCAGTTGTCATTTCATTTCTGATGGAGTTGGTTCTGCAAAATCTTGATCGAAATCGATAATATACTACACCGCTATATTTTCGCTACCACATTCAACCAAATATTTTTATGCCCGTCTGCACGCCTGAGAGGACAGAACCGAATAATAAAAACTATCGGAACTCGAAACCACTAGACGTGCGACCATTATCTTCGAAATTCGAAAAGCAATATGCACTAGACGAAGGAAATTCTCCCAGCCAGGTGACGCACGAAAATTTGAATAAAAGTTAGCTCCAACGCCCAGCGCCCTCAATTGAGGACAAAATTATACAACATCATTTTTAAAAAGGAAAATTTCAAAATTACAAAATAATTTACTGTCATATATTAACATAGTTCTCTAAAATAAATTATTATACTGGATTTACTCTTCTTCGAAAACCAAATGCACCTGCGAGGCTTGAAAAATCACAAAACGACGATTCAAATCACGAAATTATAAACAGTTACAGCTGCATGAAAATTTATAGGAATATTCATCGTAATGTCTTCTAACATTTTTTTAAAAGTAAAAACCTTTTCAAAAAAATAAAAACTATTCTGCACACTGTTTCATTCACTGTCCTCAAATGAGGACGCTGGTTGTTAAAGGGTTTATTTAAGGTTCAATTAATAAGGCTTCCCTTACAGCTTAAGGCTAAACCAGGGTGTTGAAATGGAAGGGAAGATATATATTTAATTATCCATTCTGAAAGACTGTAAATATATTCAATTGGTGCTAAAGGATGAATACCAATAAATAATACAATTTTTACTTTCACTTCGGTTATTACCTACCTCTTTTTAGACAACCTAGAAGTTAAGGGGCCTAGAATGGAATAATTGCGGAAATGGATTTACTATTGCATTGTGACACTAATAGAGAGACATAAGAGATCAAATTTTTTTGAATGAAATATATTTATTTACGCACTAAAACTTTAAATTAATGATATTCTAGGATATTGAAATAACACGGATTGTTCTGATGCACACAGCCAACACATAAAAAACCAAACAAAAAATATACACATTAATACAAAAACAAGTAGAAAATATATTTATGCTGCAGACTTTAAAATTGCAAAAGATACTAAGAAAATTAGCGAAATCAGATAGCTCTCAGTTGCAACTATATCCTGTCGTAGCATAACTGGCAAAATCTCACTTCACGAAAAAAAACTTTTTGCTGCTGCTGTGCTGAGCGTGACAAGAAGCAAAAATTTAAGATGGTTGGTGAAATTGAAGATTTTTACTGCAGATCAGTACATGATCAGTTTCGATGAACTTTATTTCAAACACTCGCTGTTCACCATCTTGATTTAACAAATAACCTCCTTTCACTTACCATTCCACTGGCGCACCGTCGTTCTGAAGAGGACCAAGACAAAGGGCAGTCGGTTTTCTCAGCACATCAACGCCTTGTACTATTTCCAAAGTGATTTTTTTAGTAAACTTTGCATGTCATCTTTTTGCATAATTCGCTACCATATTCAACCAAATATTTTTATGCCCGTCTGCACGTCTGAGAGGACGAGAACCGAATAACAAAAATAATCGGAATCACCGTTATCTTCGGAATTCAAAAAGCAATATGCACTAGACGAAGGAAATTCTTCCAGCCAAGTGACGCGCGATAGTTAACACACAAAAGATTCCGCCGTTAAAAATTGCGACCATATAGTTCTGTGAAATAAAAGTGATTTACAATTTAATAAACATTGAAACATTAAAAGAAATTACATAAAAAGTTAAAGCGATTAATAATTAAGTTGATTGCTAGAAAAATAAAAATGATAAATTGAGATATTTAATAAAACTATAAAAAAATCCGTTGAGTATTTAAAAGTTGCCACAAGATAAGAAATAAACTTCGGTGGTGAAAACATAAATTATTTAAAAGTACTGGCAAAGCCGAAAAATGATGTACTTGCATTTTTGCAATCTAACACAAGGTAAAGACGAAAAACCGTTTCTTATAAGAACAACCACACATAGGCTAAGTAATCTACACCGTTTTTATTTTTAACGTTTTCGGCACAAAATATGTTAGAACAAGAAACAAATAGAACAGGGTTTGCAAACATTTGAAAACTATATTTCCTCCGTTGCTGTGTTATACACAGTCAAAAAATTTTACTCAGTTTTGACGTTTTGATAGATTTTGGTATGGATTGTTTTAATACAGGTTGATGTTTCATATTTTACTGCTTTTTTTCTGTTCCTTAAATTTTCTGAAACATATACAGAAACAGGAAAATACATTTGCGTACTTTGTCTGCATAAATCTTGTTTTTTAATAAAGCTTATTCTTATCAGAAGAAATTTGTGGCAATAATCCCAAAGATCTTTTCTGTGAAAAATAGAATACATTTTATTCATTGCAATTAACTATTCAATGTAATAAATGATAGCAATTAAGAGCTTTCTTTAACTAAATATGTCTAGATTTAATTGAATTAGAACTGTCAATTCTTTTTACTCTGATTACATATATTATAATTTATGCATTTGGAAATGAAATTTCTTGATTAAATTTATGTTTAACATAGTATTTATTTTAAAATATTCATCCAACTTTTATATATTTCAAAACCGTTTTTCATTTAATTCACATGTACATTATTTATTTTTCCTGGCATCTTTCTTGATTTTGGTATGAGTTCTTTAATTACAGGTTGATGTTTTATATGTTGCTTCCTTTTCCATTTTTCTGCTCTTTGAATTTGTTTCAAATATGCTCTGAACTAGAAAATCTAAATATTTACTCTGTTTACATAAATCGTATTCAGTATATATAATGTTTTCTCTTTATAGCAACATATGCAAATAATCTATCCAGGAATCCCAGAGATCTCTTCTGCTAAAATATAATATCAGGCTGAGTAAAAGTTTTCCGCCATAAAAATTTTTATTTCAAAATGATAAACACATACGAAAACTGCAACGCTAATGAGGATAGCAATCTTCCTTCAAATCTACAATCGTCTGCCAACGTTTTGGCAATTTTTCACGAGTCCAGAAAGAGATGGATCTCATTTATAACCTCCTTATTTGAATTTAAGATTGCTCCATCAAGATGAAGCTGCAGATGTGAAAACAGATAGAAATCCGAAGGGGCCATGTCTGAGCTGTATGGTAGATGTTGTATCAAATCCCACTCCAGCTTGTAGAGTGTCCAGACGGCCATCATACTAACATGTGGCCGGGCGTTATCTTGATGAAGGAGAACAACCTTCCTTCTGAACTCGTTTCTTCATTTTTCGCGAATGGCATTACGAACTTTGATTAGCATGTTACTGTATATTGCATTGTTGATAGTCTGTCAGCTTCTCAAGTACTCTTTGCAGATAATTACGCGACAATCTCACCAGATACAGAGAAGCACCTTCTTGTTAGTTAGGGCTCGTCTTGCAACCGATCCTGCTGATTCCCCAGGTGCTGACCACCCTCCTTTATGGCTTGTATTGTTGTAGTACACCCATTTTTCATCACAGGTCACAATTCTGTCCTGAACTTTCTCTTTTCTTTGATTTCTGAGCAGAGCCAAACAGGCCGCTTTTCTCTTGCGCTTGTCTTTAGTAGTCAATTCATGAGGCACCCAGCGGTTGAACTTAAACATTACATTTAAGCGTTTCAGAGCGTTAACTATTGTTTTTTGGCAAACTTCAAGCTCTAACGCAATAGCTTGTGGTGAAACATTTTTGTCTTGATCAATGATTTGTTTTAACTGCTCACAATCAACTTCAATAGGGCAGCCAGAACGTGGTTCATCTTCAATGTCGAAATTTCCAACCTTAAACTTTCGAAACTAAACTTTGACTGTATCATAAGAAACAGTATTGATGCTAAACTTTTACACATTTTTTGGTGGCATTCAGTCGCACTAAGTTTGTTACGGAACTCATAGTACATAATCGTTCTGATCTATTAACGTGATAGCACCATTTTAAACACTTTTTAACACACCAGATAATAAATTTTTAACAAACAGATTACACAGCCGTGTAGATCCAATTTTCAACTCTCGAATGCAAAAATTCGTTTGTGGAAAGGCTAACAACCACAGAAATGACAGCTGTTGGCGCCGAGGTATCTCCCCTTGGCTAAAAACTTTTTACTGAACCTGATATGATTGTTTCATTCCATCAAATAGTGAATAAGTAAATATTAGCATAAAGTAAAAACTTGCTTTCTCTGAAAAAATCTGTGTTTAAATTGAATGAGGACTGTCAACTCATTTTTTAGATTGTTTAAGTTATAAATAAAGCATTCTTTCGGAATTCACTTTAAAAAATTCTGTTTAAGGTGAATTTTAAACTATCTATTAAGTTTTATTTACTTCAACGCTGTTTTCTTAAATTTTTTATAGGCTAACTTTATTTTATTATTCATGACAAATAACAGTTTACTGTGATAGAGAAATATTTGCAGACAAGAAAGTCAATTTTTCTATTCAGTTTTTCAGTTAATATTTAATTTTTTAGTGAAGGAAAACTCTCAATTCTTTCTTTTTGGAGGGCAATATTTTACGATCTCTCAAACTTTGACGAATATGCTTCGAGCTCTCGTGGCAGCAAAAAACGAAAATCATAGTTCGCAGAAAGACGAATAATACAGGGCAAGCACGAAGTTTTTACTTTATTACAAAAATTTGTAGCGCAAAATTTATTATACTTAATAATGCCTATTTTTATAATTTTATACAGGGTACCCATTAAAGTCCCTTACCACCCTTTTAACTACCGAATGGCTGCAGCTATCTTCATGAGAGTGGTGTCTAGGTAATGGTAACGTGACTATGCGCTACTGGAAGAAACCACTTACAGCGCCACCTGGTGTAAAAAGGTGGAGTTAGCGTTAGTATCGCTAAAACAATACGAGAAAGAGGAAAAAGTTAATTACAAATTTTCAGAGCATCATCGATTTAGTACAAAAAAACACCTTATGCTCATGAATGCTAAAAACAGAACGCTTAAAATGCACATTTTTCTGTTTGAGGCTTTTGAAACTGTGGCGTCACAAAACATGAACGAAAGGAGAAAAAATCATTACTATTTTCATCGATTATTTCGCGCTGACGGTTTGTAATCAGGGAATGCCTGTGTGCTCGATTTACATTTGCCATAAAGTCTAATTCCAGAAGACTCATGGCAGGAAGCCGAACCTTTACTCATGATTTTTTTATATCTACAATTGATAGATAATTGTAAACTTTAAAAGCTTAAATATAATAATTGCTTAACATTTTACAAAGAAAGAAAATTTTAACGCTTTACTAAACTGATGCACTACAAATATATTTCCTTTATAACTGCGTAATTATCCTACTTGATAGGAGTGGGGGCTCGAACTCATGACAGTAAGAACTGTTAATGCAACAGCAGTAAGAAAGGGCAACCCATGCCTTAAAATGAGATAGAAACCTTGACCCATTCACACCTGCAGAAGGAAAACCAAATGCACAAATAAACATATCCATAAAATATATCTCGAAAGAAATTCATGTCCACGAAAGACCATCCTTATCTGTCCTATCAATTAATGATTGCAGATTTTCTAGCAAACTTTAACCCGGGAGGAAACACGGGGTCATTTTATGACCCCAAGCCCTCGGAAAACTCAGATTTCTAGAAAACTCGCAACCTGTCCATGCCTTTCTTATCAGTAGTTGAGTTAGTCACACCTCTCTGCATTTTCTGAATATTTAGAAAGTATTTCCGGAATTTTTCGTCCGCTAATACACGTTTGGTCAGTTACTGGGGTTATTAAATGACCGTGTTCTTTTCTTGTCGAATCGAAGTATTTAACTTTTTCTCACAATGCCGACTCCATACGAAAAACAAAAGGAGCGCTTACGTAAATTTCTTGCTGAAGCTGAAACTGATGAAGATCCAGACATCGACAATGAAGACACTGGACCTGAGGTTGTTTTAGAAGAGATTTTTACATATCAGGAAATTTTCTTCGAACATGGTACGGAATCGGGAGGGGACGGAGATTCTGGAAATGAAGATGTGAATAACTTGGAATTGTTTTTATCAAAAGAGGGCATTGAGAGGAGAGAAACAAAATTTATGCAGAATATTCGTTGTCATTATATTGTGTCGTGCTTACGTGGACCAAAAATAACCGGCGAAAGATGTGACAAGCCCTGTGAAGAATTGGGAGTTATTCATCAACAATAACAAGATACATTTATTTGTAGAGTGAACAAATATATTTATCGATAAATGCGCACAAAACTTTTCACGTGAAAGAGATGCGAGAAAAATGAACCTCTAAAAATCTGTGCATTATTAGTCTGTAATAATGGAGTAGATTAGATTTGTGTTAAGCATTGTATTCTTAATGTCTAAAAGTCAAAAGCGTCATTTTTCCAAATAAAAATATATAGATTTTAACTGCGAGGGGTTAAATTTTAGTTTGGGGTCATTTTATGACCCCGCGCGCCTTAGCTTTCTCGAACGTGGTGCGCGTTCTCTTGAGTTAACAAGATTGCACAGAACTATGAGACCTGGCAGTTCAAAAGCAATAATGCTCCTTTGTTGCTGATGCTGATCCTTAAAAAATAAAGAGTAATGAAAATAACTTTTTTAAAACACAATTTTTTAGGGTACTTACAAGTATATTTCAAAATTTCTTTCTGCTTTTCAATCTTTAATTTATAGTTTATTATTATAAAGTTATGGAACATTGATATCAATTTTTTACAAGTTCCCTACATATTGGCGCACCTTGCATACAATCAAAATTTAATGTAATTAAGTGATTAGCAGATAATTTAATTCTAAAAATATTTTAATAGTGTATTGTCAACGAGAACACACAAGAGGAAACATTTCGAAATTCCAGTGATTTAGAAAATTAGTTAAAGATGATTAAAAATTCCCTCTTTACAAACATGAAAAAAATGAAGTTAACCCTATTAGCACAAGATGCTGTACAATATTGCTACGATATCCTCACGATATTCTGCGGTATTCAGAATATCGAATAACATAGTGAGGATAACGTACAATATCTTGTGCTAATAGGGAACTAAAAGTATGTATAAAATAAAAGGATAAGAACTATTTGAAACATTTCAATGAAATAAAACTTAGTATTATTAAATACAATTCTTCTGTTACTTTATTTGCATAATTATTCACTCCATACATATTTTAATTTAATATAACTAGTTACAGATCCATTTTTGTGTTTTTTCCTCTTGTAATTATTATTATAATCTTCATTTTACCTATATCAAGACACAACTAAATAGTTATAAGAAGGCAATTTATCAATGAATTCCCGAATTCTTTTTTCTCTTTTATTTAAGGGGAGGAAATTTATTCACCGGTCTTTTTACCGCTACTTCAATGCGCTACTTCTCTGAGAGTAGATATATTTGCCTTTCAAATATGAAAGTATAATATTTAATTTCAGTCTGCACTGTGAAAAAGGCTTGAAGAAGTGTTTTGATATGAAAAGCCATCATATTTGTTGAATAAAGAAATACTGAAACCTTATTTGTATATGAAATATAGAGAAGATTTTTGTTGTTTTCTTTTATAATTTAAAATATACGAAACTGATTAAGGACAAATAATAAAATAATTTTTCTTAGCGGCAACTTTCTCTTTGGAAGACTGTTGCATGTTTTAGATCCTTCTGGTTAAAACAATAGAACCTTATTGAATAAAATTCTTCATAATTCACATTATATATTATAAATATTAATATTTCGTTTCCATTCCAATGATTTTCCTTCGTCATTTCACGTATAAATATTGGTTCTGCAATGTTTTCTTCCGCATATCTATGGTTTGAAGTAACACATTAATAACTTATAAAGTCTTTTGTATCAATACTATATTTTAAAGAAGAATTAAATAATTCAATAAACGAGCGAAATAACTCATTGACGAAGAAAATTATAAATGATTCAATAAAATATTTAACAATGCAGAATATATTACAAAATATTGATTTTAACTAAATGGCTAGAATATTATTAAAACTGTAAAAGAAAATAATATGCCCATGTCAATTACTAATTTTGAAATATTAGTATTAATATTTGGAATGTCAAATCTCAATTCAGCCTCTAGACTTTTTAAAGTTTTGTAAGGTGAAGTAAAGAAAAGGTGGGTCCTTCATAAAATTAAGTACCTTAGAATTGTATGAAAAAATTACTGGTTTACTGGATTACAGAGAATAATTCTGAAAACCCTCTTGTAAGTGTAACCACAAATGCGGAAGAAAAGTACAAATGTTGCACAAAAATATTTTTAAGGGAACATACGACTCTTAAACCTCGAAAAAATGATGGAAAAATGTCAAATTCGATGCATTATATCTCTGAAACAATGCAATTCACAAACTCACTTTTTTATCTAGAAAAATATCTGTTCTTTCTCTTATAGTACACGCATTTTCAAACCTTCATATTAGTATGTATTTATTTGAGAGAGTAATAAATATGGGTATATTTTTTGGAGAAAAAATATGATAGTCGCCTTGCGCGCATGATTACGGATAAAATATTTATCTAAACACAATATTTTGGGTATCTAAGTAATACAAACAGTTTATTTAAGAAACTGATTCACAATTTATTAACATTTAAATTTCATTTCTATTTTATATAACAATTTAAAATAAAAATGTTAAAAATTGCTAAAATTTAAACTTTTCTAACCTCCTCCAAAACACTTCTTTGGAGACAATATGTACAAAAATGTGGTTCAATTTGTAGAACATAGCACAATATATATTCGGTAACAATTTTATGTAAAAATATTCAATAGTTCTTGTGATATCGTGCTCGCAATATAAAAAAAAACACATTTTGAGATATAGCGCTTTAAAGATATGGCCATATTCAATGTTTACGTTGAATAGCTGATACATTTTCCTTCATAACTTTCATAATTATGGGAATTTTTTTAACGCGGATTGTTTTAAATTGTTCAGAATAGATAGGGAAATAATATATATATTTTTTTCATAAAATTGAAAATTTTCGAGGTTTAACAGTCGTATGTCCCCTTAAAAAATTGCTTTCGAGGCAACATTTAGGATAAAATGGCTATTCTAAAGGCTACGGAAAACGAATAAAATTTCAAACAGGGCACGAGGCATTCGAGATTCTGTGAGATAACAAGTGTCCGTTCCTGAGTGTCTGAGCGTCTGAAATTGGGAATTCTTGCTCGAAGTTTTAGAATGAATTCCCTCAAACTCAGTGACCCAATAAACTCAAGAATCAAAAATTTGGAGGGCTTTTGAGACTTTCTCACATTATTTGAAGGAAATTTTGTTATGTACTTAAAGTAACAGCTTCTATTTTCTTACAAGATATATAAAAGATTTCTTTATGCATCAGTCGTTTTAGTTTTCTATTAAATTGATTTAAAACATTCACTATCGATATTCTGCAGTAAAACTATCTAAAGAAGATTTGTAATAATAATTACAAATGATCTTATAAGATTGGTTGGTATTATATCCAGGAATTTTTATAAACCTAGTTAGGCCATTTTTATACATGCCAAATGAAAGATGATGCATTCACATTTTACACGAACAGAATTGAGAAATTGAATTCTTAGAGGATAGATTAGCAGCAAACATAAGAAGTAATTGGAAGAAGCAAGCAACAGGAATTTTGTAACTTCTTGGGGCGTAAGTTTACAGCATCCATAAAAATTGATTCGAACAAAAAGGCAACAGAAACTTTATAAAGTTTGATAAATTGCGAGACATTTATACAGAAAAGTTTTATTGCTAAATATATTACCACTAGTTATAGGATGATTTTGTAATATCCATCTTGATGATTTTATAATTTCATCTCTGAACCTTTTGCACTCCGAAGATAATAAGATGCATAATTATACACGTGTGACTGTGAGGATTGATTTAGTGCTATGGGAAGCTGAAAATTATTAATTTATTTCAATTCCCAAAAATTAATCTTCGTGATTTTGCTGTTATATTGTTTTTATAATAAGCACTATCCAACAAGAATGTGTAAAAGAAGCATCATTCAGAAAGTCGAGTCTGAGTCGACATAAGAGTGCAGAACGTTAATATTAAGGTGACCAACCATTCGCCTTTGGTGAGGACAGTCCTCCTTTTGTAAGTTCTATCTTTCTTCGAAAAGTGCACAATAAATGATGTTGCAAATGTTTTTATTATGCATTTATCATATTATAGTGTATTCTGTGTTACTGTTGCAATGAATTAAATATTTCTTTTATTCATGGTATTTTTTAGCTTCAATTTATGTGTGTTCTCCTTTTGTTGGATGTAAAAATTTCATCATCCTGTTAATATAGGATGGTTGATTTATTTCTGATTATAAATCGATTAGTTTTTAATTAAGGAAAAATTATCTTTGACCATTTTGAAGTCTTATGTAACAGGCACCTAGGTTTATAGACTACAGCACTTGCGGCAAGTAATAGCGATCGTCTACGTCGCAAGGAAACGTATTGTTGCAAAAATGTAATGTTGATTTCCTGCCTGACTAGTGTTATGTTTGGGAAGAAAGTTTTACAGGGTTAAGTATTTGATGGCCGGGTTTAGAACCCTGACCTTGGCGACGAACTTGGCGACCATTTTGGAGATCTTAGCTACAAATCGATGATTCCAGAAAATGCGACCCTTTTCTCGATATCTCTATTAGGAAAGAAAATACGCTTGAATGTAAGAGAAAACTCCATGTGACTTCACGGCCTGTCGGGAATAGTATTTAAGGGCCTCGATTAGATCAGAGTGTTGAGTGTTGATCGACTGGAGCGACTTTGGAGTTGCGTCTGCAGTGCGAGCTAGAAAGCTGGTGAGCTGAGCGGTATTGAAGGTGCTGTTATTGTCGTTATTAGTGATTTGCTGACTCTTTGTGTTGCTAAATCTAAAAGTACTGAACTGTTATTACCTGTGAATTGTTGTCTGTTTACGTTGCTAATCTGTTCAAGATCTATTGTTTCCTGTTACCTGTGCTACGTGTTTTCCTGCACATTTGTGAATAAACCTTCATTCTCCATTATCCTGTGTGTTGGACTGTTTACACCATATACCCAAAGAACGATTTTTTTAACAGTATGCTTTCCCGAGGCTTGCGAGAATAGTTTCATGAAGGACTGTGAGTGAATTATTATAAGTTCTTCTAAAAAATTTTAAATAAGAAAGAATGAAAACAGAATTTTTGTTTATTAATTATACGTTTAATGTTTTTAATGTTCTGTGTGCATTTTGAATTGATCCGAAATTCATTATATTAACGCAAAAGACAACATGGTCTCAAACATTTATACTGCTTTCTTTTTCAAAATGCTACCAAAAGGACATTTTTTTCTAATTTCTACTTATTTATAAAACCAATACAAATCATTTTTGTTTTCACAGCATGAATCAACATCATTGTTATATGTATTCAAAATTAAGTTAAGAAACGGCGATAAAACAAACACCGTAAATAATGAGTTGTCCTTTAAATATTATGTCAGAAATAAACCATTCCGTATAGTGGCATCAAGCAAAAATTAAAAGCAAAACACATCGTCGAATATGGAGAAGCAATAAATTAAAAAGGAAAAAAACTCCTTTTATTCCAACGGAAAATCTTTGACTAGAGTTTTATTGACATTTTAGCCGGCATTTTAAAATACCAATTAAGTCCATCTTTAGAACTTCAAATAATCTCACACGCCAATTCGAAAAAGAAACGGATTACTATCACCCCGATTCATCGCTAAATGAAGAAATGCAAATATTGTTCACACTCTCGTATAAAAATGAACAAAATAATATTAAAAGAAAGGTAAAATTCAGCTGAGTTACTATTATTACTGTCAAATGTCGGAATTAAATGGGAGAAAATTACACAATTTTGACTTTGATGTTTTCCCTTGTGTGCTTTCTTTTGAGTTGAAGTTTTCTTAGCTAATTGGTCTTAAGTATTGGAATGAAGTATTTTTATGTCACTGTCAAGCAAATAAGCTGTAACTGTGGAAAAAATTTATTTGAATTCAATAAAAATATTACTAAAAAATTGTATCGAATTTTATGCTGAGACTTAAAAGTGTCTAGTTAGAAAAATAAATATCTGATTAATTTAATTTTTTTTGTCTGTTTGTTAAAAGTAATTGCTCGTACAACAATTCCGAAAGAAAAAAGTATCCGTAGTTTTCTTATGCTTATTCTTTTGCTTATTTGCAGGATAAGAATCATTTTAGAAAGTGATAGCTCTTTGTGGGCAAGATTCTGAAGTTCTTAAACAATACTTGCAAATTATTTTTGAGGAATTAAATTTACATGTTTGTACAAAAACTTTCTTCTAGTTAGTAAACGTCTGTATCTCATTATCTATAAATTTATTAAAAGAAAAATTCTCGTTAAAAAATGTATCAAACACACACACACACGCACAGCATTTAAGTACCTGTTTCAAAGTGAAAAAAATATCTCACCATTGTTTGATTTTGATTGTTTGTTTCGTAAAAAATATAAATGTTCACTGTAAAATAATTTCTTTAAATTTTCCAAATTTAAGGTGCCTTTCTTACTGCCTTCTTAAGCCCTTTCTTACTGCTTTGTTCGGAGCAAAATGTTTGAAAAACTTCTTTGAACTTTGAAAGTTTTCAGAAGTTTTATTGTTTTTAGATGGGTTATCAATTATAAACACAAAAAGGTCCAAGCAAATTTTTATAAATATAATATTTTTTGAGAAACAGGTGAATTTGTAATAAATTTTAATAAAATTTAACGAAAACGTTTAACGCTCTACACAAAATTCTCATGCAGCAATCCTAATTTACTTTGCACATAAGTTATGGAGTTCGCTACCAACCGTCACATATATGTAACACAGCCGTTTATTACCAGTGCCCGACGTCGCATAAATGTGACAGATGTAAAATATATTCCAATTGAATCCCGGCACATCTTGGGCTGTTGTGGGCGTTTTTCTCAGGAGACCCTGGCAGCGAAAGGGTTAATCTATGAAAAGATCTAAAATCTAAAAAAAAAAAAAAATGAAATTCAAGTAAGTTAGGTGTAAAAATATGGCTTAATATGCATTTTCCCATTAATTAACAAACTATTTTTTCTAAAAATAACTATAAATAAAAAAGTATTTTACCAACACCAAAACTTTTGCATCGTTTCTTTGTCCATTATATTTAAAACATATTTTGAAATTTTCATGCAGATATTACCATTTATAATTCACTTAGGGAAAAAAGTAGAACTGTTTCATTAAAAGGAAAGTCATAACTACAAGAAAAAAATCGCAATGTGGTCGAAAATCAGTGTTTTCAACAAAGGGGATACCTAAAAATTTTTCCTAAGTATTTGTTGAATATGGCAATTTACTGCTCATACGGTTTGATTTTAATTTTGATTTTTGGTGTTTCACAATGAAAGTAAAGATAATTAAATAACCATAAGCGATTAATATTTGCTTAACACATTTCTATATCAGCGATAATAGTAGAATATTGCTCGAAACCATCAGATGGATGAAATATGACGTGAACAATTACCATTGATTTTACAAGATAAGGAAACCTGGAAGAAGAAATCATGCTAATATTTCAAGATAACAAATGCAACATTGAGATGAGAATGAATGAAGTATTTTCTGTTATGTTAGAAAATTCTAACTTCTCTTTGACTTTGAAAACTCACGCATGTGCTATTTTTTCCAATTAGAATTGCATTAAAAAATGTTTTCCCTTTGTTTATTTCTTGACATATTTAAATGAAATAACCTATGAATATATTCTAAATTACATTTAATACATTTTTAATTTTATAGTTTAAGTCCTACATTCAATAGCCTTGTTTTTAAACCCGTTAAAATTCAAAATGGTGCATCCTGTTTGCAATTATAAACTTTAGAATAAATTTAAAACAAATTATAGAAACTTACTTTTATCTGCTAAATTCTGTAAGATTTCAATAAAGATTTATTTCAAAAAACTACTTCAAAATGTTACTAACTAATGTTCGATAATGATTGTGTTTAGTATGACTAAAGTGGTAATGCGTATGTTAGTCATGCTTTGCAATTAAACTTTAACCCTCTGATTCCTAGGTCATTGAAATAAAGGGTCCTCAAAATACGGGAACATCCGAGCTCCTCTATCAAAGATAAGGGAAATTCACTTTCTCCCTCAAACACCACAATGACAGCTGGCATTGTGCGAATTCTAAGGAAACTCCCCTCTTCCCCAAACACTCTGGCCTAGCCACTCTAATGAAGAAAGCACGCACTGCGGGTGTGAAATCTATCACACTTAACGAAAGGGAGTGGAAATTTCAGAGTGACATTCGGACGTTTCGGACGGCTATCGGCTTTTGCTTGAGGGGACGTATTGGACTGTCCCGTATCGATAGAGCTAATGTAATACAGTTTAACTTCGCTTAACTAGCACCTAGCATAACCAGTAATTCGCATAATAAGCAAAATAATTTTTAAAAAAATGACTCACAAAACGAGTGAAGCCAATAGGAAGTCCCAGATTTAGTGCCTGCTACTGTCATATCCACGGTGCTTTTATTTTGCTTTAATTCTTATCAAACATGTTGTCTAGTGATAAGTTCTTATCAAACATAGCATCCAAGAACCATCCTTACTCTCAGGGAATATTAGAAATATCACTTCGACATAGTTTCCTGCCTCAAAATGATCGAAAATGTATGGGAACCAAGAGAATCCTCACTTCTTCTTGGGAGAAGCTTTGGTCGGAGGATTTTGTCGAATGAGGCGTTGAGGAGTCATTCCGAGACAGTACCCTGTGGAGCGTACGGTCAACGAGATAGCGTCTTTGGCCAAGATCAGGGGACTGGAAGTGGATAGCAATGATATCGATGAGCTTGTGGATTCAGCACTACCAATAGCTGACCACCAAAGAGCTTATGGAGTTGCATTGTGTTTTACATCAAGATAGCGGCGAATCGAAGAATGGTCTGGGGCGAGCTGAGTTTATAAATATTTTGAATCGTCGTGACATTATGGCTTATGTAAGTCAAAAAACTTTAACTTAACTGACCTAACAATAATAATCATGAAGGACGCTACAATACTTTCTATAATTTAATAAAAACACAACGAAATATTTAGCCAAAAAAATTTTTATACCGCCGCGTTAACGCTACAAATACGAGAGGAATGACTACAAAAGTGGGAAAATTTCCGAGCCTGTGAAACCAGAATAATACGTGGCAAGATTGCCACGTGCCACGTATTATTAAAAAGAAGATTGAGAACAAATAGGTTTAGTGATTTTAAAAAAATGTAAAATTCTGGTTTAACTCTGGGGGGTGCTGCAACCCCATAGCACGCCTGGATTCGCGATTGCATCAAGAAGTTATGGAGGAGAGATTATCAGAGGAGGAGAAGGAAGTAACAGTAAGGCAACAATCTTCTAGAGCAATAAGAGAAATGCTGAAACCATGGGACATTGCTGCATCGAACATTAAGAAGCATCATCCTAATAAGGCAGTGGCTATGCGCGCTACAAATTTATTTTATGATAATGCTTTGTTGCATTTTCGTGAAATTTTGAAGTCAAATTGACCAAGTTTCGAAACCAAATGTCTCTAGACATCTTCCAACTATAAAGGAATTAGGTATGTATCGTAATTCATATAAAAACTCAACAACTCTATTAAAACACTTAGAAAAATTAGTGAAATTTCTAAATGAAGCGAGGAACTCAATCCTGCTAATTATAGCAAGTGTCATCAATAATAAACTTATTATTTCGACATTATTTGTTTTGTTTTTTGATAATCGTATCCGCATTCCATGTCAGGTTGATTCAGCTATAAAAGAAAAATATGAAGATGATTCACGCTTCTTAACAATCTTATCAATAATTTTCGAATAAACGCTATACATAAAAGTTTATGAGTAGTTTTTTCGGCATGGAATGCATTATCGTATTTTACATTAATTTATATGGGAAAAATTGTTTCGCCTTAAGACCATTTCACATTACAAGTAACCTTCTGGAATGGATTTTGCTCGTGAAGCGAGTTTCCACTGTAAATGTTTAAGTGCAAGGTATTATTACAACGTACACTGTATTTTATTGATGTCATATCACAATAACACATTTTCCTCCAAAAATAACAAGACAAATATTCTTTCGTAGCGAATTCTGTTTCAGTGAAATTATGAAATGTTCTCCAGTTTCTGTTGAATATTACGTTAATATTTTATTTGCTAATGGCGAAAAGATTTGGCTAAATAATCTAATGTAGTAAACAAAATGGCTAAAACTTATGTCTTCTGTTTAATTTCACTCTCTAATAAAAAGAAAATTCAGATATGAGGACGATTATTTAGAATGAATATTTTTTTGTCTGCCTTCTTTCTTGCATTTGATGTCATTGGAGAAAAATATTCTGCCTTTCAAGAAATATTTATCGACCAAATTTATTTAATGACACTGCTTTTCGGTGCAGAATTTAAAAGAATCTTTTGAAGTCAGAACCAGTTTTTGTATAAGCGCAAGTGACCTCATACTCGTTTAAATTTTCAAAGGGAAATTCGTAAGCATCCGAGTGAATTTGCCTGTGAATCCCATTGACAAATCGGAATAAAAATGCAAGTAATTTCAAATGCCCTATCTGTTATGATCTTGAAAGGAATTTACAAATGGCATTTTAATTGCATTGGTAATATGTTTCTGATTCGTGCATTATTGATTTTTTTCAGTGTTTCACGAATTCATTTTTATCTCCAGTGACGCTCAGAGAAAATATATTATCTAAAATAATTATACACATGTATTTTCGCTTTGAAATTTCTAAACCCATTTTTTGAGAGGTTTTAATTGCAGAAACCATGAAAAAAGTATATTCAGTGACTTCTTCTATACAATTTTTCTGTAACTAAACCTTTCACCATATAAATTCTAACTGCAGAATAAAAAGTAATTTCTCACATGTTCATCCAATTTACCAAATTCGTAGATTGATATTTCAACCCACCATGCGGAAAACAGGGGGCTCTATTTTATAAAGCTAATAATTTTAATTTCTGAGAAATGGAAATTTAAAATAGTCATTTCTTACACTTTGTTGTGGAATTGAAGATTAGAATTCTTAAAAACATTTTCATCAATGACAACTTACATAAATCTACTTTTCTGCTTTTGAACTGACTATGAAAAACGGACAATTCAAATTCGGATAATCCGCCACTTATAGCGTTAAAGGCAGCACTGCTTAACCCGCGATGATGCACGCTCCTCGCACGCGCGTCGGGCTTCATGTGCCCAAAGTCCTGTATTTTTAATAAAAGACACAGAGAATTACATTTACTTTAATAAAATACATTTGTTGCCCTAATCTACAGAGTATAAAAGGTGAAGAGATACTTTTCAGGTAAACATCTCCTTTGGGGAGTAAATTTAAATAAAGAAGATCGATTAATGCTTTTACTTCCGAACTGTTTATGAGAAGAGCGTGACTTTTCCGTCCAAAAGTCCCTAAAATCACATGGATATAACAGTTTATGCACTCCATAATAATTGATATTATTGTTTCATCGATAAGTATTCCCAAGAATATTATCGGTAAAATGGTACAGTCGCGGAAAAAAACGAACCACCCAGCATTATTCTGCCATCGCTCATCAGAAATTAAAACAAAAGGTACCAAATTTCAGGAAATAACGTCTACTAAACGATTCCATATCTAAAAATTAATTTCATGAGGCACGTTTACATATTTATAACTGTACTAACATCAAAATTTCCAACATCCGGTTTTCTCAATCCATTTCAAAACTGAATCAAAAGTTATGCTCGGAAACCAAATTTTATGATTCAAACATTATTTGTTTCGAAATTATAAGCAAATTAAATTTTGGATATCGAATGTTAAAGTAAAATTTTGAATTTTTGTTGATATCTTGAGATAAAATATAGTTGTTGACCTAGAACTCTTTCGATGTAATAGTATGAAATTGTATACATATTCTGCACCTATACTTTTTATTTTAAAATAATTTTTAACACAGGAAATATTATATTAATTTAGATGTTTACAACTTTTTGAATGACAACACCCCAAATTTTAACAGTAATCGATGCAGAAGGCTATGTAATAATCTGAAGCTAAATTTCAGCTTATTCGAAAAAGTAGTTTTTAAGTTTCATTAAATCCTCTATTTTCTATGTAAAACGTTGCACTTAGGGGGGCGTCCATATATTTAAAAACGGTATCATCTTTCTTTCATTACTAATGTAATAAATATGGATCAGAATCTTATTTTTTGGAGAAAATTTCATTTTTGCAGAATTTTGTAATGCATCTAGTGTTTATTGATTGTAAAAAATGCATTGTAACTTTTAAGATGACGTTTAAAGAGGGAAATAAGTTAAAATTCTACAACCGACATTTAAACGAAAGCAGCGAGCTTTACTATCTAAGTATGGAGGCGACCTCTTTAGCGAATTATTTAGCGAATACAAAATGTCGAATATCTTGAGATTTTTTAATGGTCAATTAACCAAAATTGATACCTTGGAGTATTTCTTGATGAGAAATTTATTTATGTCACTAAGAATGGGTGTTTCTATTGTAAATTTGAATGTTAGTGAAATTATAAATATGTGGACGACCGCTTATGAAATTTTTAGATATGGAATAGCTTAGTAGACGTTATTTCCTGAAATTTGGAACACTTTGTTTTAATTTCCATGAATTATGGCAGAATAATGATGGGTGGTTCGTTTTTTTTCAGGACTGTACATTTTTCGCTTCACCAATATTTTCGAGCAGTTTATGACAATATTGTGTGTAGAAGATCTCATGTCTGTCCATCTTTGTTTTGTAAACCATTTGCTAATTCGAGTTTTCTTACCATTTACGTTTCCTACACCATTTCTTAACTCAAGATTTCTTCTAAATAATCGGTTGATTCGCATTTATCTGATTCATTTTCTAATTCCTCTTTAGAATTTGACTGATCATCCAAATTGAAACGATGTGTGTCTTCGCGGGTTAATTAAGTAAATTTTAAAGACAAATCGATTGGTATCTAAAAGATGGAACCCACACGATTTTGTAGCCTATTTGCCGGATTATGCTCGTCTGTAATTCATTAGCAGCCATATTGCTTTGACGACTTAGCTCCTTTTTACTAAGAGTGTGTTCTAAATTCTAGATTTTAACAGACAAATCTTCATATAGATGACGGTTTAGATACGTCTATGATCGCCGTCTCTTATATAAATTATATGGATGAGGAAATCTGATTTGAATCAGTCGATTTCCGAAATTATTCAGGGCTATAAGAGTACCAGACAAACACGACAAGTATTAACAGATGGCGATAAATGGATCCTGTCTCTCCAAACTCCTGAGTAAATAATGGCAGGATTTCTGAGCCTTTTAAGATTTAGCAAAGGCCGATCCAGGTGACTTGACGGATGTTCGATACAATTAACCTAAGAGAACGTAGGTGAATGAAACGTAAGTAAGGGCACGCTGGATGTGTCGAACTCCAATTTAGTATACAATGATGAACAAGTTAGAATGCAAAATAAATTTTTGGTTTTAATTTACAACATATTTATACACGAAAAAAGCAATGTCAACCAATTTAACCCTCGAAGCGCCCAATTATTTCCATCGTAAAGTTTGAGGTCAGAAAACTTGACTTTTAAAGTGAATGAACAGAAGGCTTTTGTGTATAGTCACATCTCTGAAATCTTAAAAATACTTTATCCATGGATGTTTACAAAAATATACTCATAAACCCGAATTATCTGTTTTTGAATAAAAGATGAAAAACGGAAAAAGCCGTCTTCGCCGCTAGAAGGGTTAAGAATAATTTAATATTCCAAATCAAAGGGAAGTTTTTACAATGAGCAGAAGCAAAGCAACCCCATAAAAATTTTCATTTTCAACAAAGTTCTTTATCTAACATTTCATTTCCTATAAATTTTTTCCTGAAAACTGTTATGATTATATTCATTAGAATATTTCATTAAATATTCAATTGTAATGTCGTTCACAAATATGTGACCAAGATTCAATAGGCTCTCTGACATCATTTGACACATATTTTCAGAAAGATATTTTACAATACTCGTAGCCGTGGTTCTTCCCATTTACCGAAAAAGGTCTTTCCAACACGTAAAATGTTTCTGTTCCTTCCAAGAAAAAAAGCTTCAGAATTAGAATAGGACAGTACTGCATCATTATCTGAATCCTCTCACTTAATGTTTTAGTTATGATATCTACAATATACTTCATTGGAAATACTTTTCCATTGTTCAGTAATAGAAACTTCATCCTGTTAAGCTTCAACAAGCGTATACTCTTAATGTATCATTTCCACTTTATAAGAACGAGATAACTTGGACGAACTTAAAAAACAAAACTTTTCAAAGAGAATGTCACAAAACGCATCGAAAGAACACAATACAGTCACTTGGTGTGCTTAACCACGTAATGTCTAGAAATGATTGAATAACAAAGATATCAGAAGAAAATAATTGTGAAAGGAAGAATATGACCTTGAAATATATTCCAAAAAGACCATATGCTCTTCCAACGAGCTAACTAATAATTTGAAACTATGTAAATTCAACAAGTAGCAGCTAACGAGAAATTTTCACCTAAGCCTAATCTTACAACTTTCCATTTAGTTTATTCTTCAAAAGATTTGTCGGATTTTAAAACCGTTACTGTGGAAAATCCCAATAAAGAATCTCTTCTAAAATTAATCGAAAATAAATGAAGTTTTGAGAGTATCGAGATTCTGGGAAACCTCCCGTTGTCAGATTTTTAATATCTGCCTCAAATCCCTACAGATTCGAAATAGTCGCATTACAAATAAATAAATAAATAAAATTAAGTAATGACATCACAGTTGCAAAGCATAACTCACCTCATCTCGTAAGAATTAAGCCTGAGACTGGAACTTTTATCCTATCCAAGAAAGTTTTAACTTTTCTGATATGACTATTTGTGGTGTGTATAATTACATCATAAAACGCATCATGAATGAACCAACTAACGATACACTTGAAGGCTGGAAAAGTCATGTTGAGGCGAGACCGGTGTCGATTGCTACAAAATCGAAAAAGAAAAGCTGAAAATCATTATTCCAAAACAGTATAAAACAAGACGACATATTTAGAATCTTAAACATTGATAGCAATTAATGATCCTTTGTTTCATTTCAACTTTATGCTTGTACCAAAATTTGAATTTCAATCCAATAACAGTTTATTTTTTAATGTGCTCTTATTTCTTGAAATTGAATCATTATTACTTTAAATAATTACAGTTAAAGTGCGGAAATTTCTTAATTTTAACAAAACGATCTGTTCTCATTAAAAATAAATGGTATTCTACAAAGCGAAATAATTTCATATAAGTATTTACCGAAAATGCATAGAAACTCCAATGAATTAAAGATTCATATTGTATTCATGGTAATAAACAATAACGGCATATATTATATTTTAATTTAAAGATTAATTAATATTTTAATTTAAAATCATTTTAATAAAAAAGATATTTTAATGAAGAAAGGAAATACTCTTTATGGCGGACTAAGTATTGTGACTGTATTACTGTCCCAATCAGAATCCTAAATTCTAACATAACTTGAAATTTAATAAAGCTTGCAATTTCTAGGAAGTTCATCTGCTCATATCAAACAATGTAAATTTAATACGTCTCGGAATTCGCAATGACTGAGTGTGCAAGCAATTATCCATTATAGTAAACATATGTTATAGATAACTAGTAGTTATATGCATATCTTTTAATAATAATATCGTTATAAGTGACAATTTAATATGTTCGAGTTACGTGACATTTATTAGCACAGCTTATATGTCGTGTTTAACAGAAAAAGAGTTATTAGCTGCCTATTTTCTAATAAGACATATAGTATAATGTACGTATGAGGAGTTTTTTATTTGAATGATTTTGTCTGCAATTAGAGTTAATTTTCAGAACAATTTATTTCGAAACTATATATTTGAATCTCAATAAGTTTTAGAAAATATCTTTTAATACAATTATTTTTTAATTATACATGAACATGACGCATAAATTCAGAGAACAGAGGAAAATTCAGATTAGCAATTTCTCCTCTTCTTCTCAATATATTTCAACTGAACATCCTCTTCATCTGAATATATTTGCAAACAAACAAAGAAAGAATAAAATTTAATGTTTTTAAGTAAAAACAATGAAAAATGCTTCTTTCTCATATAGTTTACTATCACATTTTCAGCTGCTGAGTTCTACTAAAATGTCAGTTCTACTAAATGTTCAGTTCTGATCATCATAGATCTAAAATTAAAACAATTGAAAACTTAAAAGAATATACTCTCAGATAAGACATTAAAGAAATTTATGATTTTCCGTCGAAAACGGGTTTCCAACGTAGGAGGATTCCTTAATTAACTTACGCGTACTTTTTTGGAGATTTGTTATATGTGTCAATGTAAGAACGTAAAAAGACACCCGAAATGCTGAAGCACGGACGAGTGGATTTTGAGTTTCGAATTAAATGTCACTTTCACTAAATTATAAATTAACAAATCAATAAAAAATATTTTTTAATTCTGTAATTACATCCACAAAAGCGTGAAGAGGTTAACATTAATTCAAGGATTACTAACACATTATTATTTTCAAAGCAAAACTATATAGCTCCAGTTAAATTATACGAAAAGAAATAATATGGACTTTTTCTTTGGAATTTTTTAAATGTATTTTTCGAATTTTTAAATTAAGGCTATACATTCAAGTGATTCTGAACGGCATGCTGGTGACGACTCCAGAATGAATTCCATTTGTGATTGTAACATTTTACACAAATAATGAAAATTCTTTTTTTATTCTTTTAAGTTAGTCTTCATTAAACTAGCTCCAATACTTGATTACTGAAAAATATGTTTTTACATATGACTCAAAATATTCTTTTGAATCATAATGCATTTAACATTTTATTCATGTTGTGCTGATATTAATCATATTTTGTAGTTAACTGATACATTATTAATTTCATAATTTCATCGCTTCTTCAGAATTTATCTTATTGTTTGCTTTAAAAATTCTTTCGAATGCATTTAATTTAGTCTTAAAATGCATCTTTAATTTAATATTCAACATATCATTTTGATACAACGCATAATTTTATTGTACTTCTTATCAATGAAACATTTTCGACTACATTTGCCGAAAAATCTTTTTAACGAAGCATTTAAATATTCAAAAAATAACCGTTGTGGTTTTCAAAATTAAATTAATTAATTTAATAAACCCATAAATTATTCATTTGCAGATAAACATAGTTCCTTTGCATGTTTTCATCATCTTAAAATCGTTTGTGTATGAAAAGAAATATTAAATATCTTAATTGTGCTGTTTGCTGAGCTTTCAATTATCGTTTTTACATAAGATTCGCCATTAGCTGTTTTTCTGAATTTAAGAAATTATACAACATATTTCATTTCTGCGGGTTGGTTACGTCGCAAATAAAGAAAACAAAAACAAAGCATTTATCTTTCATGCATTTTTCCGTTAGGATTCATGAATACGAGGGTGTCTAATATAATGTATCCAATTTTTAACTGAAAAGTTCAATTACTCTACTTGAGAAAACTTCTTTATAATTATAACATTATTTCCATTTTTTATGCTCATTCTATTTAACTGGTGTTCTAATTTTCTATTCTTATGTATGAAGAAAAAAAACAAATGTTTCTGATTTCAATGGCTAATGAATATGTTTGATGAGAAAATTAAACAACCTTTTTAATGTTGTAATTGCTTCAAACATAATTTATCACCAAACATTTTGGTCTGAATCTAATTAAAAAAATTTTTTCGAAACAATTAATTCGTCAATATTACCATAAAATGGAGACCGTTCTGTGATTATGGAAGAACACATGAATTATCTTTTACTTAAAGTATTCAGTTGGATTTCGGAGCCATTTGCTTTCATCAAATGCTGTAACTTATTTTAGGAAGGTTAGAAAAACCTGTTAATTTTTTCAGAAGAAGAAAGAGTTTTAAATACGAAATACTAATAAGTGATATCCCGTTGGATATATGAGTCATTTACTTTAACTAATGCTGTAACTTATTTCAGAACGGTTAGAAAAATTAGTTAAATTTTTCAGAAAACCAATTAGTTTTAGATACGAAATACAAATAAGTGATATTCCGTTGGATTGAGGAGACATTTACTTTAATCAATTGCTGTAACTTATTTTATAACGGTTAGAAAAAAACTGTTAAATTTTTCAGAAGAATGAGTTTTAAATACGAAATACCAATAAGCGACCCATTTTAAAAGTGCTTTTTGCCCCACCTGACGAAATGAATTGATTTAAGTATCCAAATTTAGCAACTAAAAATATATTAAAAATTAAAAAATAATTAAATATAGCACATATTTGCAAAATAGCTTCATATCTCTTGTTAGACATTTGTAAATTGAATTCAAATTTTTATTTCAAGCTTGTTTGCTGATATTCAATACATGTCATAATGCTTCTGACATATAAAAAATTCGGAATTCGAAAGCAATTAAGGAGTTATAATTCTGAAGAGAGCAAATTATATGAAATAGGTATAAATTTTTTTATCATCATTTATTGAACGCTTAAATGTTTTAATATCCAGACGTTAGCATCGTACCTATAACTAACGTATTTAGTTCCCTAAAATTAAGAAACTTTAATTGTATCACCACGCTAATGGATAATTAATATTGCAAAAAAATAAACCCAGATAAAAATAAATTTAATCTAAATTTAATCACTAATGAAAGATCTTTTTTTAAAGCAGTTTAAAAAAAAGCTCTTTCATTAGTGTACCAGAAAAAGAGCACTTATTTTTATTTTCATCTCTTTTTATATATAAGGCAATGTTTTTGTGTATGTGTGCGATGTTTGCACTTATATCCCTGAAATTTGGCACACAGGTAGTACTAATGGTCAATGCACCTCGAAGTCCGAATTTTAAAATTCAATGTAGAAATTTTTTTATTTAATATTTTGCGGTATATTGGGTGAATTTTCATACTCATTTCTCCACTGCATATTTTCTAATAATCATAGCAAGAAAACAGATAACCATAAGAAATAAAACACAATTCCCGTTCCAATGAAGTTTATTTTAAACGTCTAAAAAATCGTTTTAAACGAAAAAGTTGTCTTACAATATTTTCTCTAATTTCAATAAATTTTTAAAAATATTTTTGGTATAATTTACAGCAATACTTCAAACCGTTTCCATTGTTTAAACAAATATTTAATTGCGTGTTTCTCTTTCATTCCTGAAAGCTGAGTTAATATCCTAATACATTTTGCTTTCATATTTTATTTCCCCAAAATTTTTCGTAATCTGTAAACCAAGCTATCTGAGATATTATGTATATTAATCTCTATTTATAAAAGGCAATGTTTATGTGTTGTGTGTACGTGCGCGCGATGTTTAAATTTACATCCATGAAATTTGGCACAGAGGTAGTCGTAATGAGGACTCAATGCACCCCGAAACCGAATTTTAAAATCTCATATAGAAAATTTTTTATTTGTTTTCTTGGGTGATTTTTCGCACGGTTTTAGCCGATCCATGAGAAATAATGATTTAAAAAAACGATGTACCATTATATAGAGCAAAAAATTATCTTCTGAATGACGTTTGATTTGAACATCTAGCTTAATTTACAGAATTAAAAAACTGGCACCTGGACGGGATAATGCAAAAACTAGTTGTCGGACAAAAACCACAGGATCGTCATAATTTGTTGGCAAGAGTCTTTCACCAGAAGCAAAATAACATTCAAGAATCTTATCACAAAGGGAAAGATTTTTGGGAAAGGTGTCATAAGTATACGAAAGAGCGGCAGAAGTGAGCACTGGCTTTAATTCAAAATATCTAGCGTCGCCTATTAACTACTTGAAACAGGTTCCGAAGATTTTACTGTGTCAGGCTAACTGAATTATTTTGAGAGGATAACGACAAAATTTTTACGTTTTTCCGTATGTCGTTAGCAGAAAAAAGCACTTATTAATATCATAGGCTGGCTTCTCTTCCTGACGAGCGGCATACCATTATATTTTTTCAAATTATTAAATTTTTGTCTTCCTTCTTTGTCCTTTGTTTCTTGTATGTTTTGATGTATAATAAGTGCCATCCCTTTTTAACTTCAGAAGGACGGCACCTATAGTCATAAAAGTAGTACCTAGATTTAGTTAAACTTATATGCGCTATGTGATGAGACCACTTACATCGCCATCTGGAGGTAAACTTCGGAGTTAACGTTTCTATCTCGAAAAAGGTACAAAATAGCGGGAAAATGCCAATTAAAAATTTATAGAGCGTTATCAATTTAGTACAAATAGACACACTGTGCAGATTAATACGAGGAGCAGGACGCTTAAATTGCACAATTATTTGTTCGCGATTTCCGAAACTGAGACGTCACAAAACGTGTTAAAAGGAGAATAAACAATTCGTTATCACAAGATACCTTTATTTTCGGTGTTCAAAGTGTTCTTCGTCGTCTACAATGCACATTTAAGCCCTCGCTTGAATTTCACTTTGCACACGTTTTAGAACCTAG
Organism: Araneus ventricosus; assembly: GCA_013235015.1. Taxonomy (NCBI): domain Eukaryota; kingdom Metazoa; phylum Arthropoda; class Arachnida; order Araneae; family Araneidae; genus Araneus; species Araneus ventricosus. Next base: position 67,037 of record BGPR01002633.1, read on the forward strand.
TTTGTTCGTAAGCAAAAGCATAAGCCATCGAAAGTCCTGCAATGTTGGCGGAAAGGTCCATACACCTGTTGTTTGAGTTATTCCCACGGGAAAAAGTATAATGGGGTCATGTTTTGAAGAAGAATAATATTTTCTTCTTTTGTCTATGTCTTGTGACATCACAATTTCGGAAAATGCGAACACACAATTGTGCATTTTAAGCGTTATGCTCGACGTATTAATGTGCAAAAGTGTCTTTTGTGTACTAAATCGGTAACGCTCTACAACTTTGTAATTGACATTTTTCTTCTATTACGTACCGTTTTCGAGATAGAAACGCTAACTCCGAAGTTTGCCATCAGCTGGCGCTGTAAGTTTTCTAAAATAGCCGTTTTACTATACCTAGGCATTACTTTCATGACTATAGCTGCCGTCCTTCTGAATTTAAGAGGGGGAGAATTAAGGGTCACCCTTATTTAAGTGGGAACCCTGTAAAAGATTTGATTTCGTTTTAAAAATTTTATGTCATTCTGGGCGTTTTTTATTTTGTTGAAGATATTATACGTTATAATATATACTATTAAATAGAGAAACAATTATTCTCAAGTTCAGTACCAGATGATGCCCATAGTTAGGAATCAAAACTTAATTAAACTTATTGATTAAGGCTATACAGTACCCTATTTCAAAACCTTTATTTTGGAGACGGTAATAATAAAATATATAATTGACTTTATTTTTAGATTATATTAATAAATAAATTCCGATTTAAGAACGTCATTTTAGCAAGAGCTATTATTTTAAAATAAAAAAATGAAAATTTTAAAGTTTTTTCAAAATCTTATAAAATTCTTAATTTTTAATATTTTTTAGTTATTTCAAGTGAATTAAATCTCTTGTATTCTTGGAACAAAAATTAGCATGGGATTAATTATCTGACTCTTTTTTCTTCTTTATTTTCGAAAGAAATTTATATTTTAATTATATTGTATGTGGTTTTGTTTCTTAATATGACTATAAATTAATCTCATAAAAGCTTTAGTTTGTTATTTTTATGCTATATTGTAATTTTATAATATGGAAATTCAAAACTCGAAATAAAAAAAATAATGAAAATATAATTAAAAAAAATAATAAAAAGTATAAAGTATATAAGCGGTGCTTATTCTCCCTAGTAAAATTCTTTTTCAAAATATTTTAAGCTTGCAACGTGCATTATTAGTAAGAATTCAAATTAATTTTTTACGAAACGAAATCTCGTTTCATTTAATTCTTCATCTTTATATATCTCTACAGATATTCGCAAACTAAAATTATCTAATTGTGTTTGCGACATTTCCTGAAACAATTTGTAGAAAATAAAATAATATTCTCTGAATACGAGACATTTTATTCCTAAGTTTAAAATTAAGTCTAACAAATTAAGTTTTTTATCCCTTGTTATGAGCATTTATATATTTCAAGACAAGAATATATTTTTATATGCTAAAATATGTTGAATATTTAAAAAATGAAAAAACAGTATAAAGGAAGAAAATAAGTTATTTTTTATACTAAAAGGTAAATAAGAAAATAAATATGAGCTAAAAAGAAGAATTTTTAATAACTATGTTCGCTTAATGAATAATCGATATTCTGTTACTGTTGTCGGCATCATAAATTTTCAATGCAATTGCAATTTCACTGGTCAAAAACCACTCTTAAATATGTTTTTTAGTAAGATTAAACAACGATTGTAAGAAAAGTGCATGGTTATCTAAAAGCAGTCTATTTATTAAAACAGTTTAATTTATCTCCACTATGAAGGATATTTTTGAAAATAAATTACAGCACAATTAGTATGAAAATCGTTTTCTATTAACTCAGAAAATTATTGATACTTCTTAGCTATTATGTATATTTATACTGCATGTGAAAATTATCATGCATTAATTTTACTTATTATTTAAACAATGATCATTTACATTTTTTTTTGAAATATGAAATAATATTCTTTATGGTGTTTATCTGAAATATTTAAAGAATCATTTTAAAGGAAGATTCCATTCGAAATAAAGTCAGTAAAGGCGAATTATAAAGCTAAATTATGTTATCGATATCTTGAAAAATTGATTAAAATTGGTTATTTCAAAATGAGTTTGGACTGATAACCAATTTATGCTAATATGATGGTTTAGAATATTATACTTTTACTGATTTGTCATCAAATAAATTATATACATGTTCTTTTGCTAAAAGAAGATACTGACTTTGGCACATGCATTGGTTATGTTCCTTGTCGTGCTTATCACAAAAGAGATGAAATGTTTTCAATTATTTTGATAATGTCCAGCATAAACAGCAATTAAGACAAACTTACAGGAATAGACTAAAGTCAGATACAGTCAATATTTATTTTTTTCTTTTAATTATATATATATGAAAATGTCATATACTTGTGATCGATTTGAATTTGTATTTCCAGAGCCTGAATTTTGTGTAAAAGATTCAGAAAATAATTCATAATTGTATGACCTTATACATTTTCAGCATGCTTCAATCTATTTGTTGCTGTATTTTTTATTCAGCTTAGAAGTATCATCCATTCGACACTCCTTAGTTAATCTGAAGAGAAACGGTTAAAAAATCTACCAGAATATGATATGGCAAACATGACATATCGGAATATATTTAGGTAATTAAAAATATGAGCGACCAAGGAAGATTAATATACTATATAGAAAATATGTAAATACTTTTAACGTGGGAATACAGAATTCTTTCTACTGTTAAAATAATGAAAGAAAAGATAAATGCATGATAGCAAGCGCATACTTTTAATTTCAAAAATTATATTTTGTCATTTCACACAGGCCATTTAAATAGTTTGAATAAGCTACAATTAAATAAGAATTATGCAATTTAATCTGATTGATGGTGAATTGCATCTGTTTTGTGATGCCGCTTCACAGTAAATATTTACTTTGGCAAAGAGAAAAAGGGAAAATTATTTTATAGTTTATTATCAATCTCTGTTTCAGAAAGTTTTCAACGCCGTTACAAATTTTAAAATGAAAAAAGCTCAATAAAGGGAAACGTAATTAAAAGTTCTCTCTTCTTATCTTCAGTTTCAATAGCATACCCGTAATAGTAATGGCCTGCAGAATTAAACTTAAATAACTTTGGGCATTGTGATGTTATCATTTAGGAAAGCATTCCCAGATTCAAGTTCTTTCATTTCGGAACCAACGTATAATCACTTTCATCCGATAAACGTTCATTAAAACTTCCTATATCAGAATCAGAATCTTATGCTGCAGAAAAAGCTTTTTTGTAGAAGTGCAAGCTAAACATTGTTTATTTTCATTCCTATAAATTCAATTTTCTATGCTATATTTGCCAATAAAAATACTTTCCTTTTGTCCTTTTTACAAAAAAGAAAGGAAAAAATTTTTATTTCAAATTTCAAAACTTAATTCAAGATTTTCTATTTTATTGACACTAATTATAGAAATCTTAAATAATTTTAATAAAGTTACCAGATCATTTAAAATCAAAAATTTATTTTGGAAATACTTAGGTAAGATTTGCGCAAATAAATTCATTATGTTTCAAGAAGTTTTTATCACGGTGTAGAATGTAAGCGCATGAAGCTATTTTCAGTCTAACAATGCTGAAGTATTTTGTTTTCGTGTGCTGCTAGCTATGTTGATGTAATAATTAGATTCGCTGCTCAATATATTCCGATATTATTCAGGAAAAGAAAAGTTGAATCATCGTTTAAATAAAATCCCGGAGCTACCTAAGTGTTTGCATAGATTATGTTGTTTATAATATCCCTTTTACATTTTTTTTCAACATCCATTAATATACTGCTTAGTTTATAATATTGTGTAAGGAAATTGATCTTTCTCAATTATGGAAGATCCATTTTGCTATTCAAATGATAATGATCCCCTTTCATCGGAGCACTCCAACGCAAAATGTATTGATGAGTAATTTTATTTGGGAGAAAAACATCTGTTGTCAGAAATATCTCATGTGGGTGGTAAACATCCCATTCAAAAGGGAATAAAATAAGAGCGGGAGGAGACGTCTAGAATAAAGTTCAAAAATGTACTATGAACAAATATCTTCAACTAAAACCAGGAGTCTATTACTAATATCGTGAGCCTCGTATTTTAACTCGGATGAAAGAAAAATTTGAAAAGAATCATACTCATTTGCATAGTCGTGCTGGAATTGAGGCGACAGCGTGAATGCGACAGTAAGTGTAGGTTCATAGAGATCAAGACCATTTTTTACTTCCTAGCATAGGAAGTATTGTGATCGTCAAAAAATCTAAGCGAGATTTTGTTGAAGGTGATGCTTGAGTCTGAAAAGTCCATTTTTGTAAATGTCTGTATGCCTGTGAGCAAGCTTACTTAAAAATGGAACGAGCTAATCGGAGTTAATTTACCATGATGTCTTAACATCATCTGGGCTAAACCTGTCATAGGGTTAATTTTATGTCAGTCTCTCTATTCGAGTGAATGTGACGTTGATAACTCCAAAACAATTGATAACTCCAGTGGGATGCATTAAAGTAAGTGATTTAATATCGTATTCGTAGATGATTTTTGAAATTTTGTTAAATACGTAAAAGGAGATACTGTTTATCTAATTTGTCTCTCCATGTGCATGTGAACACGATTATTCACCTATGAAACGAATTAGAAAGTGGTCTTCAATTTCGAATTTTGGGTAAATAAATAATTGGGCAGCAGGAAAAGGTCCAAAATTCTTACCCGATTCTCTTCATGGCATAATGAATGAAAACTCGAAATACCTGTATAACGCAGCATGTGAGAAATATGGCGGAAGACTACTTAATATAATGATTTGCCGTTCAATTGCATACTTTCCTTTATAATATTTCTCGCATGGCTTAGCGATTCTTATAGTAGATAATACAAATAAAATAACCTTCGGACATATGTAGTGATTTTAAGTATTTTTATACCCGATTAGTTTTTATTAGAAAATTCGTGTTTTATTTTTAGAAATGATCTTTATCGTCCAATAAAGATAAGGATTCTTTTATCAATTTGTTTTCATGGATAAAAAAGATTAAAAAAACGTACACATTTCTAATATGTGTAGAATATTTAAAATCTAATAAACTATGGTAATAATAGATAAAAAAATGCTTTTCAAATGGAAATTAAAAAAAAATCTTTCTTTTTATTTCATTGACGAAAAAAGGTTTTCAAGTTCTGTTTACAATTTAACTGGATTCACAGCAGATATCGTATAAGAAAATAATCTGTACTGACGAATATTATGCTAAGTTTTTGATATATAAAACTATTGCATTTGCCATATATAGGAGATTAAATAATTTTATTCAAACATTGAAAAATCATTACATATATTAAAAAAATCTGTGACTATTTTAAATTTTAATTATTAATGAATGAGAAATTGTGATTATTATTTTTCTATAAAGTAAATTATCGTAACAAAAAAATTCTTTTTTTCTCTTACGCAGAGACATTGTCTTATGGTAGCTGCAGATATTGAATTAGCATATTTTCTCGTACGCGTATGACGCGTATCTCTGATACATTAGTTTTATTTCTCTAAAACGTTTCCCTAATCAGATATGATAAGTATACCCTGATATCCCACTAAATCCTCTTTGTCCTAATATTACTAAAATAGTAACCCAGATCATCCGGTAACACTTTGACATCACCAACAATAAAACTCGTGCCATAGCACTGCGAGAAGTTAAACAGCATTATTTTTTTGTTGGTGAACCTAAATTTCAGCAATTTGAAATTTAAACGAGTAATTGTCGTTTTAATTTCAAATTTAATAGCTCTAAAATAGTGAAATAGAATTTTCTATCGATTGATATAAAATTTATCTCGCTATGATCAATAGTTTCCGAGAAATTTTAAATTATATTAATCCTATATTTCAAATTAATTTCCGTTTTTTAATAGAAAGTCGTAAATCTCTTCAGTGGTATATCGTGCGCGTGATATAGTTTCGACGCCAAATTGTATCTGAATGCAGTCGTGGCGATGTTGTTTTCCTGCCAAGAATTAAATTAGCCACCAGTGACGTGAATCTACCATTCGTTCTCAACCGCCGCCAGTTTCCGTTAATTCCAGCTTACACGATGACTATCAACAAATCGCAGGGTCAAACTTTCGATCATGTTGGAATTTACCGCGATGGGCCTGTCTTTTCACATGGACAGCTCTATGCTGCACTTTCAAGGTCTAGGATTCCCAATCACGTTAAAATTTACACAAGTACAAGGAAAATTATGAAACAACGAAAAATACTTCACACGGAAAGTTGTTTACCAATAGGTTTTTTGAATAAAGAAATATTTAAATAATATGTAAATAAAAAAATATTTCCTGTCATAAAACATATGTTTATTTTATTGGTTTTCAATCAATGTTAAACATTTCTCTCGCATATATATCTATTTAAATATGTCAAATTTGAAGGGAAATCTCTCGAATGAATGTGGCAATTTGCACCCGTCAAAGCATGACGGGTGCTTTTCTAGTATTCATATATTATTCTAAGCTACAGATGGTAATATATATTTAAGAAAGTACCATTACAGTCATCAAGAGACCTACTACATCATGTGATAGACACTGCCTCGTGACTACCTTAAGTACGTGGATAAGAGATCGGTAATATCCTAAGTTCTCGGCTGATTCTGTGGTGTATTCAAGAGGGTGGAAACGCCAATGTTTTTCTCATCAGCGACGGATCACACTCCCATGATGCATGAGGCACCTTCAAATGGGCCTAATCTGCCTGAAGCATATTTCCCCAATATCAGCCTCGTGGGCGGTTTGCCAATTAATATTTGGGAATAATGGCTAGATTGTGGCAACAGCGGTTCGATCCCGCGTGCGCAGTGCACTTTCTGAAAAAGTTTCTTCTAAGATTTCTTGCATCATCTTTAGAACTCTCTCTCTCTAATCATCTGCACAGTTCCGACGTGTTGAGTTTATGATTATTTACGTTAACTTTATTTTAAATCCTTGTTATGTTTTCTAAAGTTATAGTTTGTTATCAATATGCGGTCAGCCTTTTGAGTCCTGCACAACCCAGTTGAATACATAATAATTTGTGGAAAGAAACTTAGAGTATTTCTCGCACTCAAGAGTTGATTGCCTACGTAGAATATAACTCATGCATCTCTACAAGAAACCAGGCGTAGGTGTCTCGTTAGATACCATGCTAGAGTTCTTGTGGCTCTAGCCACTTCTAGCTCAATTTTTCATTTATATTCTTTCGTAGATAAAATTTTATGATTAAATTCGTTTGGCTAAACGTCGCTTGCATAAATGTCGCAAAGTTCTATAAAAGTAGGAGGTCAGCGAAAGAAATATCAAGATTACTATATATTTTAATGCATTTCAAAGTTATTTACATGTTAAATCCTTTTTCTATTTTAACAAAATTCTAATTGAACATAATGAGTGTGTAAAGTTATTCAATGTTATTGAGTCCGGTTCCGTAGGGAGAGGACCTAAGGAGAAAAAGAAGGAACATTATCCGGTGTTCTTCCAATCAGGCACACAGACACTGAAAAGGAGAGGTACTTCGGATGATGGAAATAAAAACCATGATATTAAAGAGCTTCTGTTGTCAATGTAGTAATTATGGGGAAGGAAATGGGAAGTTCCAAGTATTGCTAGACTCATGCCAGGTGGTTCAAAGTATGGAGACAGAAGGAAATACTGTCCGAAAGATCAAACGACACGGGAGAGGTCAAACGAAAATGAACGAAAGATGCCTCTGAAAAACATTCTTTAGTGACGTTTAAATTGTTACAAGTTCAAAGACTTTAAAATATTTTCTTTCCGAGCAACACCGGGTATATCAGCTAGCATTTAGTAAAAGTGCTTTCCCATTTAAATGCGTTTTATTCAGTGATATATTTAGTTTTAATGAGTTCTACTTATCAGCTGCTAAGCAATATATACCGATGATATAAAATTAAAATATGACGTTTCCATGAAAAATGTATTGTTAGGGTCTGTGACAGTGAGAAATGTTGATCGATGTTTCTTCTATGAATGTAGTTATTGATCTAGTTGCTATTGGAATCCATTTCATAGAATATAATGAAATTTACCAAAAAAAGAAACGAAATGATAAATGATTAATAAAGTGCTTAAAAGGAAGAAATTTTGTGCTCCATTGTCAGAATATATAAAGTTGCAATGAATTCATATGTGATAGTTGTCAAAAAGTAAATTCAGATTCATCATTATTAAATAACAAACTTTAAGACAATCTCCGGTTCCTGCCATTTCATTTTCGTAAATCTTCGTCTTCAGTTATTTTGAACGCACTTTCGTATGTAATTTTAATATTGACTTATTTAATTAAATAATTTTTTTCTCTTTTCTACGAATTCTTTCTTTTTAATATTCTATATCAAAATACCATTTGTGTTACTCTAATATATATTAACTGATTTTTATTGCTAAAATTATATATTCTTATCAATGGACAGTTTTTATTCATTTATGCTTTTAATAATTATGTTGTTTTTATTTTAAGGGTTTTTAATCCCATAAAATTTTAATGTCTAATCCCTTCCCACACTTTCTGATAACGGAGAGAGCCCGAGGATCATATTTGCCAAATAAATATTTCTTAGTAGAAATTTTCACGCAAATTTCACGTTTCATTTACTGATTACTATTTCGTTTCAAATAGAATGAATTTTCTTTACCTGAGAAACAACAGAAGAGGGTGATTTAAAAAAAACGTTGGTTTGTTTAACAAAGAAACAAAGAAGATCCTTAACAACTATAATTATTTACTACATATTCCGTGATCCTGTTTACTACGTCTTATAAGGTACGGTGAATAAGGAATGGCCTGACGCCACAAATACTTGTTACTTGAGTCTCATTCCCTTTGAAACAATCGTTCTTCCATAACTGAACTCCACTTCTTTTATTGTCAAGACCAATAAAACAATCATTCTTACATATGGCATGAAACTCTCATAGCTTTCTGCATCATTTGCGGATACTGCTTTGGCCAGGTCACTCATATAATACTAGCTTAGTAACAAATACTGATATCGGATCTCTTTTTACATGTACATGACACTCAAGTACACACTTTCACACATATTTAACACTCAAACAACATTAGAAAGGAATATTCTCCTTCCAGGTGTTTCGTTTCTTTATACTTAAACATATATAAACAAGTGGTATGTTAAAAATTTCTAACAGTTGAAAAAGTTTTCAAAATTAACCACGGTTTAAAACCACCTATTTTCCCAGTAATTTTTAAAATCGTAATAGCAATAATGTTTGTTTCTGTGAAGATACGTTGCGTTTCATTTCAAAATTCATAAAAATAATTTTTTAAACTTTACTTTTCATGACTGATAGAAACATATGTATTGGAATAGTATCTTATGTGTGATCATGTTCTGTTCATTCTACATGCAAAAAGTAAACAAATCCCGTAATATTGAAAGCTTTTCAGGAAAGATTACCAGCTAATAGAAATAAATTGCATAACCGTAACTGTAAACCGTGTTACCCTTGTCCTGCCTAAGCCTCCAGGGAACTTTGAATGACAATCGCTGCAATAGCTCGCGTACTGAAACCAGAGTCCTAGTAGCAATCACCAGCAACGGCCCGACCCCTCTTGTACAAGGTACGTACTTTCGCTGGCGGGTCTAACACAACCCCACCATTATTGTGTCCCCAGGAGAAGCGAGACCCCTCCTAATTAACCGGTGGCTTCTCATCCTCGTACTAATAGTGCCCCCGGATGTGGAAATAAATTATATAGATAAGCTTCCAATGTCAGATTATGGTATTACCACGATTGTTTCTTCTCAATACCCTCGAAATTAGTAATTCATGTTGTTTGTTAGCAATTATTACGTTATAATACATATGAGTTAAAATAGCTACATTTCTTTTCGAACAGAAACTAAGAGTTTGACTGTTTTGTTTAACCCTCTAAGCGTTTGAGCTGTTTTCTCCTTTTCTCATGTTAAGTTCAAAAGCATATAATTCATGTTTATGTGCATTGTTTTTTTTGCAGTTAGCGGCATGGATAAAATATTCTTACATTTTCAGAGACTTGATTAAACTAAATAAAGATCCTTGTTATTCAAATTAAAAGCAAAGTTTTAAGACTTTAAGTCTATTATATGAAAGTAGCTAAACGCTTAGAAGGTTAAAACGAGGCAGTTATTTCAATTCAAGTAAAATTCGTGTATAAAGAATATTCAAAACAGATACCATACTAAAATGTTAATGTATATGAGTTTGTTTATTTTATGTGGTGAAAAGGAATACGCTTATTTTTAACATTTTATGAATCGTTGCTTTAGGTAACGTTTTTAAAAGATAAAAACGATAACCATTCCTACAAGTGATATTTGCTTCAATGATAAAGAAGAAGAATAACGCGAAGAAAGAACGTTTACATTTAAAAACTTTTCCGAGAGCAGTTTTAGGTTCATATTATTTCTGTATAATCGAAAACAAAATGATCATATTTCCAGAAAATCTTCTTCATCACCAAGAAAAATGAAGACTTACAAAAAGCAGGAAACTTATTAAACATTTCGTTTCATTTCTTAAATATTGTCAAGGAATTCAGTTATTTTTTATTCAGAAGTATGATTATTTTCATAATTTTTTTCTTCAGTACAAAAAACTAAATAAAAGTCACCTCACGGACTAATGATTTTCAATTGTTTGAGAATTCTGCTTTTAGATTATGAGCAACAATACATCATTTACAAAATTTCTTCTTCTATGCTTTTCAGTTTAACATCTTAAAATTCTTGTAGGTTTAGACGCTTTGATTGATTTTGGCATGGGTTGTTTTATTTCTCAGACTAATATTTCGTATTTTTGTACTTTTGCTTAGAAAGCATTATTTCTGAAGTTCCAATATTTTTAAGGTTTGTTCCGGTTTACACTTTTTCTTACATAAATCATGTTCTTCACACAGATTTTTAAGACGTTTTAATAGAAATCTAGTATAATACTCAATCGAGTATCTCCAGAAATCTTTTGTACAGTAAAATAAATGCATTTTTAGTACATTCGAAAACACTATTGCGTAATATTAATCGAATATAAAAATATTTCTTTCGCTAAATAATTCTAAGCATCAGAAATAACAGGTCTTAAAATTAATATGTCGTGCAAAGTTTTCACATTATATTGAATGATTACCTTAATTATTGATTTATACCATATTTGTTTCAAATTATTTATCTGATTTTCAATTATTTAAAAAGGGTTTTTTTTGAATGGCTTATTTTATTTTCGTTAACCCTCTGAAAGCCACAGTGCTTTGAAATCTACTTCTTTTAAAACCCAGAACGGTCGAGGACAGAAATGAAAGTAGGTAAACATTTCCCTCTCCCTTCTGGTAAGCAAAAGGTCATTTGCGTCGTGGGGGGTACTTTTACCGTCTCCTTTATCGTATCCAAACCCTTGCTGACTGTATAGGGGTCGTTTACAAATTGTGATAAACTATATATTTTCAGTAAAATATTTTCTAAAAGCTTTATTTTTTACTGCTGTATATGATTATAACAGTAAAAGACAAATTTTATGCGGAAACAAGATATTAGATTTTAATGAGCATGAAGGTACCATTTTAAAATAATTGCTGCGTCAGAAAAATTTGATCATTTAAGAGTTGTAATTTTTTTATTTCAATAATCTACTCATCTAGATAAGTCATTGTAATCATGTAATATATTATATTTATTAAAACCTAAAATAATTTTGATTTATTTAATTGTAAAGAAATTTATTTCCAGTGCAATTGCTCAGATTTATTTATTAGTATCTAAAAGAGAAAAAAAGTTCAAAAGTTGGTAACTATCATTAAGATAAACGAATAAAAAGCAAAATTATTTCCAGAGTAAATAAATCAAAATTTTCTAAAAATTACAGAATTTAAAAGTACAAAGCAGAACAAAGGAGGCGACACCGGACAGAGAATATTTACTTGGGCATGATATTATCTTTTTAGGTGAAACTTACTATTTATAAATATTGTTGGTATACTGCTAAAAGTAACGAAGTCAGAACCTGTCCTTTTCCTTCCAAATAACTTCTGAAGGCACACAATTGTTATTAAACACAAAATGTAAATGCTACGAAGAAAAGAATGCCGAATTTTAATGAATGTAACAATTAAACCCTGGGTATTCTAATCAACGGGAACTTTTAATTGAATTATTGTTTTAAAAATTACATTTTTTGATTTAAACAGCACTCTGAATACATAATATCTGCCAATATTCAAATGATCTTTAAGTTTTTTTTCTTTTTGAAGTACGGATATTTAATTCATTCCATTTATAATTAAGACGGTTTAAAGTATTGGTAGGAAAAAGATTTAGCTTTGAAAAATACTTTATATTGTTACAAACACAATTTACTAAAAAATTTACTGGATTTTATATTTTATAAGTAAGACTTTTTAAAGTACGAATATTTAAGTCATTGTATTCATAATTAAGACTTTAAAATACTGTTTGGAAAAAGAAATACTACAAACGCAATTTTTATTTTTAAAAAAAATCAGCACATTTTGTTTACATACTTTCCGATATTGGTTTTATATTAATATACATTTAAAAAATTTCCACTCTGAAATTCATTAAAACTAAATAGAATTCATCAATATCAGCGAACGATATTTCATTAATTTATTCCTGGTATAAAACTTTCTAACATCCAGGCATTTGAGCAGTTAGCAAGCAGAAAGAGTAATGTAAATTAAGCATCTGCCCTCGAACACTTACTGGAGACATCAATCAAGAGTGAAAGTGAGAGGGGAAAAACCATTGTTAAAAAGATAAGATTGCTCCACACCGTTTCCAGACCCTTTTGAAAAGGGGAAGTAAACAAGCATGCGACAATTCGGCCGCTGGGCCGTTTGTCTGGCAGTTTGTATGAAGGGCAGGTAAAGCCGTTGTGGCAGTCAGAGGACTAATTCTGGTTTATAACAAATAAACATTTTTACAGCAATGATATTAATTCCTTGTTTTTCAGTCTTTAACAAGTAAATATTTTTACGGTACTGATATCAATGCTTTGTTTCTCAGTCTTTCAGCATTTTACCCTATATGGTAAAATGCTAGGATAGAAATTAAATTACGGGACCTCTTTTACTGAAAAATTTGGATATTTTCTCAAGACAAATTTGTAAAGACAAAGATAGACCGTTCTTTAATAATTAAATTTCACATCATCTTATAAGTTGCCGTAATAAGAAAAGAATGATAAGGTAACTTAAATATCTTATAGAAAGAATAACTATCTTAAGATTAATGAAAAATGGAGTCATGTAATAATCATGGGTCTACTCTGATAACGTTCGAAATTATAACCTTCCACAATGTTCACTGTGGGTCATTATAATATTTTAAAAAATTCTTTTGCTTTTCTTCAGTTTAAACTGCAAAATGAAATCATCTTAACAGATAATATTAATTGAACTGTACAAACCTCGAAGGCGATGATGATTGTAACAGGTTTATCATGGTTAATGATCAATCAGTTGACATTTAAAGTTCATCATGGTT
>BGPR01002633.1:80634-130786 GCA_013235015.1 Araneus ventricosus
TGATCAATCAGTTGACATTTAAAGTTCATCATGGTTAATGATCAATCGGTTGACATTTAAAGTTCATCATGGTTAATGATCAATCAGTTGGCATTTAAAGTTCATCATGGTTAATGTTCATTTAGTTGACATTTAAAGTTCATCTAAGTGGGAGTGACATACAGCGGGAAATGCATATATAGCTTAAAAATTATGATTTTCGTAGATCAGTTTTCCTTTCAGTTTTAGATCTCTCACCACTTCTAAACGTTTTTTGTTAAATGATAAGAAATTTAAATTATAGAATCTACTGGATTAGATTATGATCTAAATTGCGTCTTCTGTTTTTCATTTACTCGTCTACAAATAACAATTACTTTTTCGAAAAAGAAAGTATACCAATATGTTTACGCACATGCACACATTGCGCACATACGCACTGCTTGCTATTTCTATATTTATCCCATTTCCATGGCACTCATTCCATCAATTCTAAAAAATCTGCCTACATTTTTTTCTCCAACCGTTTTCTCAAGAATTGTAAAATTTTTATTCTTTTAAATTACAATCGTCATTTTAAATTGTGTACTCTAAAGAATAACTTTTTAAAATTCTATCAATTCATGTCTTTGTTTTTGTGGAGTGTTTCCTTCCAGATCTCCATTTTTCTTCTCTTGCGTACAGTCTGAAAGTCCTAAAATTTACAAATGATGACCAAAAACCTTGATCATTATACTTCATCTTCTACGATTTTGTCTGTGTTTAATTTCGTCCGTTGCTTCTTTTCGAGATACAGAAATATTTGCGCTGGCTTTTTTAAAACTACTTCTATTTAAAGCACTAGTATTTTGATAGTAAACATGTTTGTCTTAAGAATATTAAATAATTGTTTTAAATTTTCGTCGGCACTATGAAGTATTTGACGGAAGAGCTTGAACAAGCATTTTTAATTGTAAAGCATTCAAAGATATTGCTTTGAAATCTGCATTCTTATTTTAAACATAAAGGTGGTTTTCTTTTTGGAATTTCAAGGTTAAATAATTTGGTTAAGGATAAGGAAAACTTATTTCTTAGCTTCTTTCTGAAAGGTTTTAACTTCAAGATTTGGGGGTTTCTTTGTAGAAGAAGAAAGATAAGAAATAGGGAAAACTTTACTAAAATATTTTATAAAACTTTATGTAGAATACAAACATTAATATATCAATGTCTTGCTGATAATTTTTCGACTTCTATATCCTGTTATAAATCACTGCTGTGTTAGTCCATTGAAAAACGGATGACGCCTGTTCTTTTGATATTATGCATTTAACATTTTAGTACTTGTTTACGGTTGGCTTAAAGTAATCTTTTCAAAACTTCAGAAACAAATGAAACACCAAGAAAGCTTTTCAGGTAAAAAGAAATGTTCCTTAAAGTTCCAAAGCAGGAGATATAGAAATTTTGATATTTTCTATTTTAACCAAACATTACATTTTTTTTATTTAAAAATACTTCTGAAATCATGAACTATATATCTTTAAAGACTCGTTTCTTTAAAGAAGAGTTTCGAAATCACTAATTTTCCACGCATGCTTGTTCTTTTTGGGCCACCTAGATTTCAGCATAAATTCCTCATTTTTTCCTCACAACAACGAATTTCTTATTTTATTGGCTTTAAATATATACGAACGGCGCAATTTAGCTTAAATTGCAAGTGATGTTGCACTCCTCTTAAAAGTTCATACCATTAAATATAATATTGCAACCATAACCTGGATTCTGAATCTGCATTTAGTCAAGAATTGCTGCATATAATAAGTTAAGATAAATTGAAGAGAAAGGTACTGTGATATTCGTAACGAATAAAAAAATGATATTTGTAGAATTATTAAAATATTTAAAGAAAGAAATTAATTAGATTTAAAAATCGTTTTGTCATAAAAGAAATTAATTATAAATATCGATTGGCTAAAAAGGAAATTAATTAAAAATATCTTGTGGCATTAATTCTTTTCTAAAGGTTATAAAAATAGTTTGGCAACGATATATTGTCTTTTGCTAACGTTGCCTAGCAACGAAAAAGAATAATGAATTGAAATTGGAATTCGATGCAAGAGTGATGTAATGTTTGTTATGTAAGTCTATGTGTTTGTTTTACATGTTTGCGCTGTGGGAGACGTCCAATAAACATATTATTTTTGATAAAGAAGGCTCTACGATTCTTTATATTATGCTGAAATACATCACAGTATCTTCTCAAACAATAAACATTTTAAAATGCAAAAGAAACTTCAGGCTTATCGTGGACAATTCGGTAGAGAAAATTTTTCTTTAAGTATTCCCAAAAGTATGGAAGAAAGACACAACACTAAGTAAAGATGATAAGAAAATCGGTTGTATCATCGCGTCATAATAAAATGGTTTATTTTAACAGTCCATAAAAGACGAATATTTCACATCAAAGACGAGCCCATTGCGGACGCCTTAGATAAGAGTCAAGGACGCCAGAGAGTGTAGTTTTAAAACTTTTGATAAAAGTGTAAGAAATAAAAGATTCCTCCAATCCCCAACAAGTTTTAAAACTGCTTGAATAAAATTTCTTTTGGCTTTCCATACTTTCCAAACTAATGTCAAGGTATTGTAAGTATATTTTTCCAACAAAAGTCCATTTTTTACACATAGTTAGTGTAGTTGTGATTAACCATTCGATTTTATTTTCTATTTCATTAATTTTAAATGTTTTTCGACATGGATTTACCTTAGTAAATATACTAGCTCTCTGCTATATATTCATATTAATGAACTAAACGGCAGTATCTTAACAAAATTATTCAGCCCTCTGCAAAAGCATCCGTTTTCACATCCAGACATCTTACAATCTAGGGCATTTATCTGAGCGTGAAATGGAAATGGAAATTTCTTTCAGATTAAACAGAAAATGATGTTTTACTTGTGGAAATAATAACCATATAATTAGATAAAATTTGTAGTTACGTAATTAGAGCACAAATCCGTCAAAATGTATTGAAAAATGACGCATTTTGCAGATTTTTCATACAGAGGAAGCAAAGCAAATTAAAAACTACCTTCTGTGCGTAATTCATAACGAACTCACCCCGACCTAGATCGAATCCATGCGGTGTATCTGAGTGACTGACGCTGCACTAGTTCTAGTGCTACTACTACGCCACGTCGCATCCCCGTTCCTAGGGCGGAGATCGCTCCTGATGAGTTTGAAATGGATGTGAGTGGGAATGGGGAGTTCTTTAAAAAAATATCTGTGAGGAAAAGGAGAAGAAATATTAAAAGACTATTTGAAAAAAAATTTAAATGGGTGGGATTGTTTATAAAGCATTCGAATTCTGGAAAAAGCAAGAGAAAAATCGTTTCTGAACTAGCATTGCACAACATTCTTTTTTTTTATTCTGATAAACTGCACCATGGAAGGAGGGAAAGGAAGAACTTAAAACTGTCAGCATAAATCTTACATACAGAGTGTTAACTAGCAAGCGTACCAAAAAACAAAAAAGAATACAAATATATACAAAGATAAAAACTTACTAACAAAGATAGCAAAAGAGAAGAAAAAAATCCAAATATACAAATATATACAAAAACAACTGGTTAAATATGTTCTGTAGAATATGGTGACATGTAAAAAAGGAAGATCAAGTATCAATAAACAATAAAAAAAGAAAAGAATATAAAGATAACAGACATAACAAAATACGGGGGGGGGGTTGTAAACTACTTAAACAGGCATTCTTCTACAAACAGACTAACCGGGTTCAAGGAATAACATTTCAAACAACAAATGCATACTCTTAAAAAGATATAAATGCGTATTGTTAAAAAGATAATTAAAAGAAACTTACTAAAAGAAATTTTCTTACGTCATAACAGTAGAATATTTAAACATATTTGATGTACAAAAGAAACGTTAAGAATAACAAATACTGGCTGAAGAGTTCTAAAAAAAACCACTTGTACAGAATCCTGGGTAAATGATTTATGACGAAACGTGATCAAGGACAAATGAAGCGTCATCCATAGATGTTCATTGGTCAATGCTCTTTTAGAGTTTATATTAGGGTGATGATAGCAAAATCAAGTTTCAGGATCTAAGCAGCTGCTCATTTGTCTGTATGAAATCCATTCGAGTGCTGAGGCCGGAGACCTATTGGCGATCACCGTCCACTGCCTGACTCCTCCCGAACAGGCACGCGCTATCACTGGCATACGGCAAGCCCCAGTCATTATTACAAGCCCAGTCCCAGGAGAAGCAAGAACCCGCCTAATTATCTGGCGGATGCTCACTGACCAACTCGTGTTGCCTCCCTCCTTCCCCGGCAAACCTTTTATGCCTAACATCTGGGCAATGAACCAATTCCTTATTTAATGATGGCAATTGAAAGTCTAATATCTTTTCCACTCATATACAATGATTTCAATTATTTCTTTTCAAAAACAGATTCATTTTCTCCTGAAGATGAAAGTTACCTTTCACTGTTTTTCATAATCATAGATTCTAGGCACACACATATCATGTTACAATCCTCGACGTAAGTAATAACTATTCTTCTTTTTCTGATCACTTCCCTTGAATAAATACGTAATGCGCATAAGGCGTGTACTTGTAGTTTCGCATTTCTGGACTATTAGTGAAATATTGCTAGAGTCTATTAAAAATTAAATAAATGATATGGCAATCAGAAGTTCGGTATATCCCATCCATGTAATACACTTGTTGTTATACACTGTTCCGAAATCTTACAACTGCAAAGCAATTACGATGGAAAAAAATGAACTGTTTTTGTAAATAAGAGGGCGTATCAATAAGTAACACACATGTCAATTTCTAAGTAGGAAAATAATTAGTAAAAATGAAATTATTTACTAAAGAGGGAACTAGAGGACTCTACTGACTGGGCGCATTGAAAGATCTCGTGATTCCACATACCGATAGCGTTCGTCAGTCACCGGTAAAATGGCGTTAGTGATAACATCGTCAACTGTGGAGGAGCAACAAGCCATGATAAGATTTCTTTTTGCAAAAGGAAATAAAGTTGGAAAGATCCATTCGGAGTTGGTGGGAGTTTACAGAAAAGACTGTATTGACCGTACCAATGCGGGAAGATGGTGTAAAATGTTTCAAGATGGGCGAAGGATTTTGGTCGATGAAGTCCGATCTGGGAGGCCAGTGTTTCCTTCTAGCTCTTCAATTTTTGATGAAATCGACAACGTCAAGCGAGAGAACCGTCGTACGACGTTGAATGAAATAAAGGAACGTTGCAACATCTCTTATGGATCTGCCTGGGACATTCTTCATGAGAAGCTAGGGTACAGGAAAGTTTGTTCTCGCTGGGTACCAGAACAACTGTCGGAACAGCACACTGGATGCAGAATGGCTTGCAGTCAGAACTTTTGCAGCGGTTCAACGAGGAAGGTAATAAGTGTTTGGCGAGTATTGTTACAGGAGATGAAACCTTGGCCTTACACATGACACAGGAGTTAAAAGTTGCGAGCATGATGTGGAAGCATCCGTCTTCCCCTTCCCGAAAGAAATTCGAAGTTTCACCTTCCATTCGGAAATTGATTCTCACTGTCTTCTGGGACATGAAAGGTGTGCTACTTGCCCCTTGGGAGTACTGTAAATTCTGCAACTTAATGTGCAACGCTGTCTAAACTGCGCCATGCCATTCGCGACAAGCTATAGCAACAAAAGGGAATTTTATCCGACTTATCCAGTTAATTAAATCTGTAAAAACGATTCACTTTTGTTACTAAAGTAGGAATTATCGTCATATTTTCTGTTATGAAGTTAAGATAAAGAAACAACGATCAAACAAAACGCCATCAATAAAACATTTCCCATTTAAATGTTATGACAGAAACAACCATGCCAGACATTGGCATACAAATAAAATTGAACTTAAAACTCATTAGTCGAAGTTTGAAGAAGAAAATTAAAGAAAAGGAAAAAAGGGTTCCTTTTTTCAGGAGATACTCTTTTTACTAGTGAATTAATCACTACTCGGCGAACCTACTAAAATGCCAATTAATTCCATCGTAAAAAGTTAAATATTCTCACGCGGTAATTCGAAAAAGAAATGGATTAGCACCGCTTCACCTCATAGTTAAATCAAAAAGTGTAAAATATCGTTCACATTTTCGTTTAAAAAAGAATGAAGGAACATAGAAGAAGAAAAAATACAAATGAGCTGAATTTCCACAACTTCTGTTAAGTCTAGAAATTAAAAGTGAGAAAATTATGCAATTGAGACTTCGGTGGTTGTAATTTTCCCCTGTTGTATTTTCTTTTTAGCTGACGGTGATTCCAATAATTTTTTTTAAACATTAGAGTGATGTAATTCACGATTTTCTTTTGTGTATGTGCTATTACAAACAAAATAAACTCTGATTAAGTAGAATGCATTTATAATCCATAAAAAGACGGATTTTCAATAAATTGTTTTTATCTTTGAATTGGAAAGTAGAGATTTTTGCTTCGGAAGAATTTAGCTTACTGTATCCAATATTTTACAATCCGGAAAAAATATAAATCACTTGGCTAATTAGAAGTATTACAAACGATATCGAAGAGACAGAAATTATTTTGATTATCGCCTAACTATTATATTTAGTGTGATGATATTTTATACCGATTTGGACTAGCACTGTCAATGATACTGTATTTCAAACAATTCTTAAAGCAAGAATGAACAAAGATTGCAAATGTAAGGAATGAAATTATTTGTGAATGGATAACATAACATATGCTCAAGCTGTGAAGTCACGTCAAAAATATCAAAAACGTATTTTCAGGCTGAAAGTATTAGTGTTTATTTATGATTATCATTAGAAATATACACAAATTAACAAATTTAATTGAAACAATGTATTCAAACAACATGAATCAAAAGTTATCTTTAATTTAAGAGTATTTAGAGAGTAAATTTTCAGCTTGAAAACCAAAAGTCTAATTACCTTCACTCTGCAGTAGCATCCGGAGTCATCTGAATTATAGTCTTGACGATGTTAAGACGGGAACTGAAGGGGTTGGAGTCCTATTAGCCATCACTGTCCTCAATCAAATCCTGCTTGCAGGAGGTACGTCCCATCATCGTCTTGGATGTAACTCATCCCCACCTCATTACTAAAGCCGCTAGGGAAACGCTAACCATCTGAACTATCTGGCGGTCTCCCGTCCACGTACTTATGGTGTCCCCCTGTTGGAAATTACAACTAGATAATCCAAGGAAATACATTTTGGATCCTTTTTGTTCATGTTTAATCGTGTGATGTTTGATAGATATACAGAAAACCATTCACATTTCTTCCAAATTGGAATTTTTAGAACACGGGAAGGAAAAAGCAATCGTCAGTTTTAAAAAACCGACGGGAATTGTCATAGCTGAATGGCAAAGCTAGAATTCCAACGAACTCAAAATTCAAAACTACATGCGCGGATTTCAATTTCGGTCCTCGATGCGAGGGTAGCGGAACAGCAAAGAAACTGCCTAGATTGGGAACTCGCGACGAGGCTAGAATATCTGAAATCCGCCGTGTATGGGGGAGAAATAGAGCGGATAGAAGAGCGGTGGTAGCTCACTTTGGAGCCGCCCTTGAAGGGCGTGCATCATTTTTCGACTTGAATGGGTGGGGGAAAAAACCAGTCTTGTGATAAATGGAATGGAATGGAGTACAGATGAATGCCCAGCTTAAGGATTCCCAGTCTAAGGCCAGCCAAAATTAATGACTTGCACTGAGTGTGCCAAATATGAATATTTTGAACTTACAGTTGCATTACAGAAGGTTACTCCTCAACTCATGTTTCAGAATAAAAGTTACTCATTAGCTTTCCAAATGATATTCAATTTTATTTTTCTAAATGAAGCCAAAGTTCACATACAGTGTAATCCCATTGTCGAATGAATTTATATATCGATTCCTATTGTAGAATCGTGAAAATAATTGCTACTGACTTAGTTTGCAGCTTATCACAGCATGTATCTAACTTTGCTAGTTGTATTCACATTCCGATTGGGAGTAAGTGTGTGATAACTGCAAATGTCAAGACGAAGTAGCTGTCAATTTTGTGATTGCTTCACTTTTTCAGAAAATTTAGAAGAGGAAGATAGAGCAATTTCTTATACATCTTGTATCTCTTTCATAGTATCTTTCAGAAGAAGCCATTACTTTTAGATACATTTCAAATTATTTAAATATCAAAATGACATTTTTATTACTAAGATATATTTATCGGTTTTGAATGGAAAAATCTTATATTCATATTCGCAGAATTAATATTTTCTTATATCACTTTTGATAATTAGAATATGATAAAATTTATTACTATCTTTTCACTTTTCACTGCCTTTTCTTTATAATGTGAAAACTCCTCACAAGGTGAAAAATCACTGCATTATACCTCATATGAAACATTTGTTGTTAGCAATTTCATGATTCATTTTAAGAAGAATTTCCATTTTTAATAATATTTCATTTTCATTACAATAAATTTTCTTTAACTGAAATACAAGAAATTAAAAAAATACGGTGATGATTAAAAGGAATTAAAAATAACTAAATAATGAAAAAAAAACCTTGAAGCCTGAATACGTTCGCAAATAATATTATATACAACATATCCCACGATAATGGGAACTACTTCTATCATCTAACGTGAATAAGAAATACTCTCAGCCCACAATTACTTGAGTATTATTCTCTTTGATACAGTCGTCCTTGTACAGCCATGAGCAATAAAGACACTTCCGAAAATGAACTCCATTTCTTTTATTGTCAGGACCAATAAAGTAATCATTCTTACATATGGCATGAAATCCTTATTAGCTTTCTACATCATTGGTGGATATTGCCTTGGATAGGTTATTCATTTTATGCTAGCCAAGCTTCAGAAACTTATAGTGGATAGCTTTACACATATATAGGGCTATAAGACTCAAATAATATTAAATTAAAGACGTATCCTGTAAGATATTGCCGTTATTTTTGAAGAAAACCATAATTCGTGGAAAATATTTTCGAAACATCGACTTCAAACAACGATTTTAACTAACTGTAGTCCCAATATTTTTTTTAACGTAATAACAATAATGTTCGTTTCTAAAATGATAATTTCAGCATAAAATTTCTAAAATTCCTTTTTTTCTTGCGTTAGATAACTGATAGAAACATAAATATTAAAAAAAAAAATTATATCTGGTAATTTTGTTCATTCTACTAAACTACTGTTTAGTCAGTTTTAGACCTAGAAGAGTGAAACTTTTTGTTTAAAAACTATTAATGTCACGAATATTTTATTAAATATGACTAGTAAGACCAGGGGACTGTATAAAAATTTAGATTTTTTTTGTTTTCTTTTCAACAGTACGTTTATTCACTCAAACAACATAAAATATAATTCATTAAGTAATTAAAATCTTTTTCCAAGTGGAAGTATATGCCTCTGATATCTGACAAATTAGAAATTAGCTACTGGGCCATAATTACAGCGGATACTCTGCATAATACAGTTATATATGAAAATGAATATTTAATGCATCTTGGAAAAAAATGATAAGATTTTTTTTCAAATGAATTTTTCAAAAAAGAATTAAATTTTAACAAAAGAGGTAGGTCAAAATACATATCTATATAAAACAATAATTATTTAGTTGGTGTAGTCGTTAAGTAATGAACAGGCCGAGTAAATAACTATTTTTCATTTATTTTTCAAAGATATGATGAGAGTGGAAGAATATACGTACATCTCGTATGAAAGTTTCAAGTCGAAAGAGAGCAGAAAATAAATGCGTTCTCTCATATAGGGAATTAACGTATAGACACGTGATCAAAGTGAAGGGAATATTAGCCATTTTTAGCAAATTACGTAGGTGTTTTAGGGAAATGTCTGGCGCCAACAAGTCGCCGAGTCTGGTTTCTTGTGGGCGCGTGAAAGCGATTTAACTATTCTTTTAATAGTAAATATGTCAAAATGCGTGATTTAATATACCTCCAGCAAGGGAAATAAAACGAATCTGGAGTTTAAGAAAAGTGATTTCTTAATACATTAGTATTGTACTAATATTTTAAAATATATAATATTAGAATTTAAAGTAAAATTAAGTGAGATTATTACATATATATATTTTGGTTTCAAGGTGATTTTTCGTATGTTCATTTAAAATATTGTTAAAATTCCTTCAATAATACTTAAAATGTAAAAGCAAAAATTTTGATGAGGTACTGTGTTCCCTTTTTTAAAAAACTTTGATGAACAAAAATCGTAACTAGTGTCTTCAAAAAAGTAAAAACATGCGGTTATTGCTACTTCTAACAAGAAGTACAGTGGCTCCCAAAAGTATTCTTACACTTACGATTTTCAATGAAATAGGGCTCTATCCATTAATTAAAATTAATATTTCAGAGCAGGTATTTAATAATAAGATCCATAATCTATTCTTAACAGAACTTCATGAAATATTTTAAAGACATTTATTATATTATATTTATTATTTAAATATGTCTCGTAGTCGTAAAGAAACAACAATCAGCATTCGAGAATTGATTATTTTTCATCATAGCAGTGATAAATCAGTTCTTAATATCGCTAAATTAGTTAATTTATCCCATTCTACAGTGCAGTATGTGATAAAACGTTTTAAAGAAGAAAACTGGATCGAAAACAAAGTAAGAAAGGGTCGACCGGCAAAGTTAACAAAACGTGATCAGAGATTTATAATTAGAAAATTTGTGAAAAATCCGCGTTTGAGTGCTTTAAAAGTTTCTGCAGAATTTAATGAAAAATTTCTCACTTCAATGTCACCTGAAACTGTTCGACGAGTTCTGAGAGGAGCTGGGTTAAATGGGCGTTCTGCCCGTTGAAAATTTTTTGTTAGTGTGAAAAACAGAAATATTAGGCTATCCTTCGCAAAATCAGTGTTAAATAAACCCGAAATGTATTGGAATAATGTCTTACACTCTGTCCCAAAAGTTTATAGCCTCTAGTAAAATATATGTGCTAGCAAAACGGAAAGGCATACAAACACCAATTACAAATATGTTTATTCAAACCATATGCGACTTGTATTCAACGAAATATTTAGAAAAAATAAAAATTTGTATTTCATTTATAAAACAAAATGGAAATATTAGGTGTCCCAAAAGTTTATAGAAAATAGGACTTTTCAACAAAAGATGCTCAATACAATGTTCTTAATAGCTTAAAGTCTTTCCACTTTTCAGTAAGACATCGTATACACGTTTTTCCATCGACATAATTGAGATTTGTAATATCACTGGTTTCAAGTTGTACCATGCACTTTCAATGAATGTCTTCAAGGCATTCACTGAATAAAATTGCGCTCCATTCTCATATGCCTTCCGAGACATAATGCCCCACACATTCTCAATTGGGTTTAGAGCAGGGCTCATCGGTGGCCACTCAAGAACAGTAACATTTTAAGAGTTTAAATAATTTTTCGTAGCATTGGAGGTATGGATGGGAGCATCATCTTTCTGATATTACCAATTTCGTCCCCCTATGTTTCCTGCAAATGGCATAAGATGATTTTCTAGCGTTTCTATGTATTTAGGAGAATTCTGTCGGCCAAATAAAAAGGCCAAACCCACTTGACCGTTGAAACCGAAAGCCTCCCACACGACCACAGATCCACCCGCACTTTGCCTACTGAAAAAGATCTTGGGCTCTTTTCGGAAATCATGCCAAAATTTTATATTCCCGCCAGGTCCATCGAGGTTCATTTTTTTTTTCATCACTGAGAAGGACAGCCATCCATTTATCGCCATATGATATATGATTACGAGCCAATTATAATCTCTTACCTATGTGAAGATTTGAGAGTGGTAATCTGCGAGCCATTTTTGAGTAGATCATATGACGAGATTCTATAATTCGTCTATGAGCAGTGTTCTTGGGAACCGGGAAGTCCTAATAATTTCGTGAAACGACATTTTCTGACTGGAAGCCATTCTTCGTATCCGTCTATCACTGCGAATGCCGTCACTGCCGTCGCACGTGGTCTTGCCGAACGTGGTTTTGGCTCATATGGCATCTCCAACAAAAATAGAATAGCTATCTTAATCAAATGGAAAGAAAGAAAAGGCATAATACAATAATGTATTTCACTGGCTAACTTTTAAGTCATAAGCTCAAATTTTCTTCACTATGAATCATTATAGTATTAATCGAAGGCTGATTTTGTGATTTAGCATTTTGGATGTCATGGCTGTTTGGGTGGCTCTTTACTATTGTTTGTATTTGAGTTTTCCCTGTCTTGCTATAGTTTCCACCTTATATTTTCAATTTCATTTGTAATTCAACTATAATGAACTCTTATCTCATTTTCAAGGCTTGAATGCTTCTGCCAATTATCACCAGTTATGTATTTATATTTTCTTAATATTTTTGTTTATTATTCTTATTTTGAACGTAATATTTTCACGCTTAGTATTTTGTGTCTTGGTTTTTGATGTATAATAATTATTTATTTACTTTTATACTTGATTTTTTATCCATTTTTTGGTGATGTTAGTTGGTTTCGTTTCTATTCGTATCGTTGCATTTTTACTCCGTTTCTTTGTTTCAGTTATGTTGTGCCAATTTTTTAACAGTTTAACTTAGTGTGAACTTCCTATTGTTGTTGTTTTGTTACTGTTATTATATGTAACTTTTTACTTTCTCGTATACGAAGTATACAAAGAGAAAGTATTGTAATCGTCAAAAAATTCGAACTCGAGATTTTGACGGATCTCCACGTTTTAGACCTCCCTGAGTCCGAAAAACACAATTTTGGAATTATGTCTGTATGTCTGTCTGTGAACACAATAACTCGAAAACTATTAGAGCTACGGAGATGAAATTTGGTATGTGGTCTTTAAATATAATTTGTAGGTTTCTTTCAAATTTTGGACAAAATCCGTCAACGGGAAGTCTGTCTATTTGTATGTCCGCGGTCATGTGAACGCTATAACTCAAAAACTTGAATAGCTAAATGGATAAAATTTGCTACACAGTTTTATCGTTATGAATGTAGGTCCGTATAAAAGTTTGGGCCAAATCCGTCAAAAAGAGGCGTTCAAATTGCATATTCAATTTCTTTTAATCCGATTCTCAGGCGCATGCGTATTGGTAGCAATCTGTTATTGTTGTAAATTTTATTTACAACAATAAATAATATTTTCAAGCATCAATTGTTAGCAATTTTTTTATTGTTGTAAATCAAACCGATCTCATTATTTCAGCAAATCTTTTATTCACGCGCTTTTGCAATTGTTACGGTTGTGGTAGTTTAAATTGTTTTCTTGGGAATTCAATTCCAAAGCAGAATTTTCGCTTTAGTATTCATTGCACTGCCTATTTTATCGCGCCTGCTTCAAAGTAATATTTTTTTGAAACGTGGCAACAGATATTTGATTTTAGGTTTTTTTGTTTTTTTGTTTTACTTTCTTGTATACGAAGTATACAAAGAGAAAGTATCTCCACTACGAATCTCCACTTAGAAAGTATACGAGAAAGTTTAGGGGAGACCAGTCCCGCTGGTTACTATACATAACTGTTTTCTCTTTCAAATCATCAAAGTTTTCTAAACTTTAATAATCTATCTTGTATATTTTGATTAGCAACATTTAAATACTAACAATTTAAACGTTGTAAGACTATTCTTATCTTGTTAATGTTGCAGATTTGTTATGGCCCTGGAAATATTTGATGTAATTTCTATTCTCTAATTTCACTATTTCTATGCATCTGCTGGGATGTTCCTCTCCAGGGCAGAAAATCTACACTGTAAGACTGAAAGATTCAGTTGGCTTTCCTGGGTGTTGAATGAATGAATAAACGAATATGCTCCAGGAGAATTCCTAAGTAACTATCAATAACTTTACAAGTCAAACATCGAATACAGTGATAGAATATCGTATGTTTAGTGATGGTTAATCATCAGTCAGTTGACAATAAAGCTTCTTTTAGGCGAAAGTTACGCGAAACATAAAACAAAATCTAAACAGGTTTAAAAAATGACACCTTTTAAAAATTTTCTTTACCATTGTTTTTGAAGCATTCAGGGTTACACCTCCCACCTTCACTTTAGAACGACTGTAGCTATCATCATAGAAGCGTTGTTTAATTATAGTAAAGTGGCAAAGCGCTACGTGATGAGCCACTTACAGGGCCACCTGGCGGCATACTGCGGAATTAGCTTTCCAATCTGTGAAACGGTACAGTATAAGACTCAAAAGTCAATTACAAACTATAGGGTGAGAGCATTATTGAAGTACAAAATCACACCTTCTAGACATAAATGCTAAGAACAGAACGTTTAAATCGTACATTTGTTTGATAGCGATTTCCAGTACTATTACGTGACGGAACGTGTTAGAAAGAGAGAGAGAGAGAAAACTAATTATCAGAAGAAACTTTTATTTTCGGACTTCGCTTTTATGACTATATCTGCAATCATTCTGAAGTTAAGAAGGGTGGAAAGAACTTTAGTTATCACTTCCATAGTGCTTAAAAATATTACGCTGCGTGTTCAATTATAAATGTAGCCAGCAAAATGTGCTAACTTGAGATGATAATAAAGATATCAAGATACATTGACCCAATACGCCTTCTCACTTTCTTTCACAACTCAAATATTGACACGACAAATGAAAACACTAATGCGCAGAAATACAAGAAGATGAAAAAAGAATACGGTCTAGATAAGTCTTCTATTTGCATTCACCTTTCTACAAACAAAATTTACTTCTCCATAAAAAAACTGAAATGACCATTTTCGTCTATCATGTATTTGTCCAAATTCAGAACTTGCGATTCGAACACTCGTCTCATTTTCTTGGCAATCTTCCAAACAGTTTTAAAATTCTCTCTACCATTTTTTGTGCCCGCCTTCCGTTTTCCCGCGTCTTCCAACATTTTTATTCTTTAGAATACAATCGCCATTATAATTGGTGTCCGCTGAATAGCATTTTTCATAAAATTCCATCTATTAAAGATGTTGTTTTTGTGGAAGTTTTCCTTTCAGAAAGGAAAGATTTCCGTTTTCCCTCGCTTGGGTGAAACATAAAAGAAAATGCTTCTTCCTGTGTTATGAAAATAAAAGAAAATATGGATGGAATTACCGTTCCATGGCATATTTTATCTTGCATGATTATATCTGCATTTGAGTTCTTCTTTTGCTTTTCTTTGGCGAGTCAAAAATGTAAGAGTTTGTCTTTTTGCCACCACTGCTGTGTGATGATACACTGAGAGTAAATATGTTTGTCATGTGAAAAATAAAGTAAAATATTGAAATTTTAGTTGGCACTTTCAGATAAAATCATGGCTTGGAAAAGAGTTTTGGTCTGACAGATATTCAAATGCATTTAGTAAAAAGGTTTCAAAAACCTTATTTTTATTTAAAATGTAAAAAAAAAGCAGAATATAATATCTTTATCTTCCGAGCTTGACTTTTTAGCTGCTTCATGGTAAGCTATAACATTTAAAGTTTGGATATTTGCGTTTGAAATAAATTATATAAAATTAAAACGCACTTTTATTAGGGCATTTTTAAAGTGAAAACATCTCAAAATTATTTTCTACTTTTAGTTTTAATTTATGATTCATCATTAAGAATATAAAGATCTTAAGTTCAATTTCGTCTCAAATTCGCTACCACGGACGTCATTTGCATTGAATTAATGATTAATCAAAGTTATTTATTTATTGATAATAAGGTTCTAAAAATCTCAAAGTTGTGTATTTTCATCGAAAAAACACCAGCGCGTAAAGTTTCAAATCTTTGGAAGTGAGTGAACACTCAATTAAAAAATTCCATATTTATGAACATGAAACAAAGAAATTCAAATAAAAGAGTGTAAATTATAAGGATACGGGATATAGCAAGCATCTCCTTTAATAAATTTCAATTATACATAATATAGCGTACAAATATTTATATTCCTTTTTACTGTTAATAATATTTCATCTTCCACTTTACAGAGGAATATCTGAAAATAATTCTGTGGCGGTCTTCTGAGAAACTTCTAGCATTTTTTTCTTTTAATATTGCTTTAACATTATTTTTAAGTTTTTTTTATTTATGCATATTTTTAATGTGAAAGAATAATTAATTGATAACTGTAATATAAATTTGTTTTCTCAATTTGCTCGAATCAAATCAGGAACGTCTGTCAATTTCATTATCATACTTTGTTATAATGAAACTTATAGGTAATCCGCATTGATTATTATCTCTTTTAACATTATTTTTTTAGTTTTTTTATTTATGTATATTTTTAATGTAAAAGAATAATGAATTGATTACGGTAATTTAAATCTGTTTTCTCAATTTACTCAAATGAGATAAACAAGGACTCTTAGTTTTATTATGTTAAATTGTAACTTACAGGCAATCAAGATTGATTATTCCCAGATATGTTTGAAACATTTCAAGTAGTTTAATTTTGCAACCTTCCCATCTTCCTTTTGTTTGCAATCAGCATATAGTTGAAAATATGAGCAAGTAGCAAAACTTCAAAAAATTACATGATATTTTAGTGAGTGTTTATTGAACTATACTAGTCTATATAACCGAAATCTTTCAGATGAAATCTTCCCAAGAACCATCTCTTAAATACCTTTAAACAGTGCATGTTAAATAAATTGTATTTTCCATTTCAGCAATTTTTCAAACATTTGGGTTTTCTTTTTCAAAACATCATCGGAAGTATCGAAATGTTTATATTTAAAGCAGTGGATCTTAATTTGATATTTGCAACGGGTAAGTATTCTTCATGGTCTACAAAGATCTATAATTGAATTCTTCATTTATTTTTAGAATAACGAATGATTTTAAATCAGATTTGAACAATATATACATTCGATTTTCGCAATATTTTTTTCATTGACACTTAACTAATTTAATTTAATTCTTAATTGAAAAAACTATGATTGCAATACGTTCTCTATGTATGCTTCGTACGCCCAATTGGAAAAACATTACAAAATATTGATTTAAATAAATTTATACACTACAATCTAATTGTATGCCCAATAGGAAAGAGCATTACAAAATATTGATTTAACTATATTTATACACTATAATTTAATTTAAGTGGAAGATGGTAATTCGCTGTACTTCTTCAATTACAAATTTATGGACATTAGATCTAAAATTTTAAATGTTATCTATATTCTGATTCTAATCAATACGAAAAGTTTCTCTACAAAATATTTTATTTTTATTTTGAAAACCCAGGCAGGTGTGAGGCTTAGTATTGTCCTGAGGGGAGGGAATTAGTCCACCAGTTGTTGTCCAAGTAAATCCCCTCCGGACAAGAGAAACCCTCACCGACCTCCCCCCCCCACAGCCCAGAGAACGAACAGTCCCGGACCCCCCAGACCAGACGTCGCCCTGCCCAGAGCCGATAATATTATTGAATGAATAAATGAATGAGATGAGTTAGATGAGAAATGCCCCTGTCTTAAAATATAAATAACTAAAAACATAGTAAAATTTCGGGCTTATCTGTGACAGCTCGAAAACTCTTTCTTGAAGTTGGCCCGAAAGTGTTGAAGAAAGACTCAAACACAAAATAAAGATAATAAAAAAAGCTACTGTAACGTCCTGTAATGATAAAATGGCTTATTTTAAAGAGACCATAAAAGATGAATACTTCGCATTAAACGCAAGAAATTCGTGGACTTCTTAGATAAGATGCAAGGACCTCAGAGAGTCCCAGTTTCAGCATTTTGATAAAATGTAAATAAAGATTTCCCCAAACGCAACAAGTTGTAAAACTGCTAGAATCAAAATTTTTTTGGCTTCAGTTTCATATATTATTCCACAATACTCGGCAAATGTTAAGTCAATGACTCATTTCCTTTGTCATAGGTCATTTAATCTATATTATAGCTGCATATATTTGCCAATTATTTGCATATATTTGCAAGCTACATATATTTGCCATTTGTTTTGATTTTATCTCACATTTATCATTGCTTTACTCCAGAAATTCGAGCCCCTAGTCGAAACCGTTGTAGCATGTTACTGTTATCATATTAAAAAAGTATTATTTACTTTACCGTAGGCGTTTTTAAAATAGTATTTCGCCATCGTTTCAAAACAATAAAATTATAACAAAATAATACAAAATACGATATGCTTCCTTTATATTTGAAGTAGAAAGAACGCAAGAAAATGCTGAAATTTACTGATTTTTTAAAAAATAAATTTATTAATTTTTTTAATAAATTCATAATTACGTATAGATTCATAATATTTTTTATTTCTTCAATGATATAGCTGTAATTAATATATTGGATTATTGTCCACTTGCACTTTCGCACAAATTCTAAAAATTGAATATAGTAATTTTGATTTTTCTGGAAGAAATGTGTCTGCTTTCGCATATATATAGTATAAAATAATTTATTGAAAGTCTATATTTTCAAGGATTATCAGTACCTACTCTTTCATCATTGATCACTTGATTGACCACACATGCACACTCAAATATATATCTTCAATTCTATAGCTGTAATTAATAGATTAGATCATTGTCCAGTTCCACTTTCTCACAAAATGTAAAAATTGAATATAGTAATTTTGATTTTTCTGGAATAAATGTTTCTGCTTTCCAATATATAATATAAAATAATTTATTATAAATCTGTCTTTTCAAGGATTCTCAGTACCTACTCCTTCATTGTTGGTCACTTGATTGACCACATTCTCACTCTAATATTTAAGATCAGTTTAATATCGTCTGCAAATAAAAAGAAAATACGCCAGTGATAAAACAGCAGGCCCCGAATTCTAAATTGCATACATTTCCCACTTTATTGCCAAGTTTTAACAGAAGTAATGAAATAAGGTTGTTTTTTATTTTTTTTCTTTGCTATTCTTTTATTCTTTCTTATCCGAAACAGTGGGAACATTACTGTCTGTCCGTCAAGAGAACTCTGCTCTACAAGTTGTATCGTTGACGGCGGTCGCTATAGAAACAGGTTATGGTAGGAGGAATCCATTTCGAGTAGGTAGAAGTTCCAGAATGATGTACTCTTTTTTCCGCCGCAAACTGGCGCCAACATTAAAACAAAACCCCGACTTCCTTCGGATTCCTCCTATTCAAAATGGATCTTCCCTAACATAACCAGTTGCTATTGCGACCGCCGTCAGCGAGACAACATGGCAAACAGATTTCACCTGGAGGACAGACAGTTTATTTACACGTTTCTGATTTCATCTTTGGGGTGAAGCGGTAATTTCCCATTTTTCGCATTAACCTATGAGATATTTTTAAAATTATAACCATGGACTTAATCCATTTTAGAGAGACGTCCAAACGGTGAATGAAACAAATATTTCTGCTTTCCAGTGTGCAGTTTAAAACAATTTAACGCTAATATGTCCTTTCATGGATCTTAAGTGCGCATTTCTTCATCACATTTATTAGTTTGACAATCGCTCGCAAGAAAAATTCAAAAATTTCTTTCTCTTTAACATTTAAGAATAAATATAAGAATCCTCTTCACGAAGTTAATTCGTAGATTTAAGTAAGAGTGGAAATTCAGTTTACACCAATTTATTAGATATCTGTCTTTTCATGGATTATAAATGCATTCTACTTAATCAGAATTTATTTTGTTTATAATAACACACGTACAAAGGAAAATCGGGAATTACTTCATTCTAATATTTAAGAAAAATTATTAGAATCACTATCAATTAAAAAGAAAATACCCCTTGGGGAAAAATAGCAGCCAGCGAAGTTTCAATTGCATAATTCTTTCACATTTAATTTCTAGACTTAACAGAAGTAGTGGAAATTCAGCTTATTTGTATTTTTCCCCATTTTATGCTCTTTCTTTCTTTTTTCAAATGAGAGTGTGAGCTATATTTTGCACTTTTTGATTTAGCTGTGAGGTGAGGTAGTAATCCATTTTTTTTTCGAATTAGCTTGCGAGAATATTTTAAGTTTCATTGATGGACTGAATTGTAATTTAAGAAAGCCGGCCAAATGGTGAGTAATTCACTAGTTAAAAGAGTCCCTCATGACAAAAAAGCAGATTTTTTCACTTTCTTTTTTACTCCTAAAACTTCTGCTAATGAGTTTCACTTATAAATTTTTCTGTACAGTTTGTGCGAAAAAGAATAATATATTTCATGTTTAATGGAAAATGTTTTATTTGCGGTGTTTTGTTTCATTGCTTTTTCCTCGGCTTTACTTCATAATAGATATGATGATGATGATTTCTGCTGTTGCAGTAAAAATTAATTGGTTTTAGAGTTGTATTTAAATAAATAAGTCAATTAAAATCGCTTTCTTTTTTATATATAAAGATAGCTTCATTTTCAATTCATTATCTTTTGCTTTATAATTTCAAAATAGTATACAATGTAAATGTGAGATTAAAAATGGAAGTGCCCTACAGAATTTTTGTTTTCAGTCTCTTTTATCCAAACGTTTTTATTAGCTGTTAGCAATTCTTCACTCATAATACAGAATAAAACCTAAACGTACACAGATTGTGAATCCAAACCGTTTCTAGGATCGCAACATAAGCAGAAAAAATAAGACGACATTATTTTTCTCGAGTTCTCCGACTTTCAAGTGGAGCATCTCATAAACTATGAGTATCAAAATGAGGAAATAACTTTTGTAATTTCGAGTAAATTAATCTGTATTTTAATTCAAATGATTGAAAGCAAAATAAAGGAAAATTTTAAATGATTGCCTTATGCATACAAAGGCTATAACTTATAAACAACAGTGATAAGAAGAAAAAGTTTCAAAACAATACAGAAGGATGCCCAAAATCTTGTTTCCGTATTACAGTCGGACCTCTATTTAACGAACCTCTATTTTGCGAACTTTTCCTTGGCATTTTGAGAATTTCTTCGTAAAATAACCTCCAAATAGCGAAGTGCATTCTCTATTTAACGAAAGTTTTCTTGTGATCCAATATTTTTTTCTCTCTATTTCTCGAAATATTTCTGACAATTTCAAACTTATTCTTTCTTTAATACATTTTATGGAAATCAATGACCTTGAACTGGCTTCTTTGCCAGTCGACTAACTCCGCTGAGAGCATTAAAATCACTGTCATTCTTTGCATTTCATCCAGGAAGTGAAACCTTTATCACCCCACACACACACACACTGTCCACTTCACTAGAAAACTTTCAATATCCCCCTTTCACTCTCAATGGTTCTGTTCCGTGTCCTTAAACTAGTCTCCCGTTTTCTAGATTGTTGATCAGAGTTGTGCTGGTAATTTCGGTTCTTGTAGCAGGAAAATGTCAAAGCGAAAGTGCTTGAGCATCAAAGAAAAACGATGATGTGCTGATTGATGATTTTCTTTCACTTGATTCTGAAACCTTGGAAACATTAACTGAATTGGATATTTTGGACAGTGTGAAAAAAACAAACAATACAGCTTTTGGTGCATTGCAAAGATGCGAGACGTATTATGAGAGAAAACACGTTTTCAAACAAAAACCTCAGACAAGATTAACAGACTTTATCAGTAATTAAATTTAAGGACGCATGTGGTGATGTATGCTTAAAATTAATTGTTGTAATAAATGCGATAATGTCATTAAAATTCATTAATTTTAATATAAAATTATTTTTTATAAATGAAAATACAGTGTATTCCCGGACAATGCTTTGCTTTATTCTTGTTTTCCTTGCCGAATTCATTTTTGATGGGGAAGATATATAAAATAAATAGATATTAATTTACAAAATAAAGGTGTGATTAATTACTTTTTTAAAATAATATTTAATGTTTATGTGTTTAAAATCTGTTTTGTGTAGTTTAAAGTATTTTAAAAGGTGAATCTCTATTTAACGAATTTTCCATATAACGAAATTTTTTTCGGGATTTAGCGACTTCGTTAAATAGAGGTCCGACTGTAATTTCTCTAAGTGACTATGTTTGGTCACACGGACAACATCCATATGGTAGTCCATTTCACTGTTATGTGAAGCATTCTCCATGCGTACCTTCACTCAGAGTCGGATTGCCAAATAGGCAAAGTAGGCAACTGCCTATGGGCCCCGCAACTTTGGGGGCCTCGAGATATTTTTGCGGTATTTTGAGGTAATTTAATTTTGTGTTTTCATTTGATTTACAAGGACCACGTACACGAACATAATCAAGTATATTTTAAATTTCAGAGCATTATGATTAGGATTTTTTAAAGCTTTCAAATTCATTTCCAGATCAGTATTGTCCAATATTTTTTTCAATTGGCGGAATGACTCAGAAGTCAACAAGCCTTTCGAAGTTTCCGTTTGAGCATTTAAAATGTGTTAAGAAGAGATGTAATTGATTTTTTACAGTTTTCTAAAATTACTTTTAAAATATTTTTTTAATACGCGACATATTGAAATCAACTCTCTTAAAGTTCACCCGCAACTAAATGTTTTGTCATTTCAGTTTGTTGTAATATTTGTTACTTAAACTCTGCTTATATAAAAATTAAATTAAAATAGATTTAAAAAATATCTGGTTCGGGAAATTGGAAGGGGAAGGGGGGCCGAAACTTGCATTGCCAAAGGGCTCCCGCAGGGCTTAATCCGGCCCTGCCTTCAGTTCGCTTACTGTTATAAGCAAAGAAAGCTTGAAGACTGTCTTCGACATATCGCCATGAAATGGAGACACAGAACGTAGTGTCAGAAGATTCAGTGGAGCCCGTATGGGACTACATTTCACACACTTAAATTAATCTTCCTATTGATTTTTGATTATGTATAAACACCCCTTGAGAAATCAGTCGTAATGTATAAGATTTTAAACGTACACATAACAAAATATATTCTGTGTGGACCTTCTGTGAACCATTGCGAATCATGTTCGCATCAATGGCAGCAAACCTGCTTCACAAGGTCCAGCTTAAAATGGACTACAGCTTATAATGTGTTCGTGTCAGCAAGAAGAAATATTACTTAACAAAGAAAAGTTTCAAATTCTTCCTGTATTGTGTTTTTTTCCTATCACTGTTTTCAAAGAAGTTACAGTCATTTGTAATCTCAGCTATAATTTGGAATTACCCGCATATCAATTGAACATAAATTATAAATTGATTAGCAATCAATCAAAACTATGAATTATTCCACGTTAAAAATTAATCAAAAGTGAAAATAATTTCTTTCGTACTTTATTTCCTCTTTTTGGGGATTTTATTTTCTAATTACGTCATGAGGTTTTTGTGAAATTATGCGTTCACAAATTTATTTTCCGAAGATTAATCCCTACTCTTTTTTTCCTGTATAGCATAACACCACAGCATATTATCCCCGAACTCGGAGCCTGGACGGCTCCCTGTCGGTTGGATAAGTATGTGTGAAACTTTATTGAAAAGCAAAATATGTATATATATATATATATATACATATATACATCATGAGATATAAAAACACATAAAAGGGAACGTAATTATACATACACAAAGAAGAATATAATGAAAAGTACATAGAGGTTTACAATTCGAGTATATTATAAAATATAAACAAGAGGATTTATCATATGAATGCAATGAAAGGGTAGAACCTTTAGTTACATTGTTCCATACAGTTACAGCTCCATTATGATTCGGGACTGTTAGTGTTGTTCGATGCGACGATAAAGAAGAATTGATAATATATTAAAGATGCTCAAAATTCATCTTACATGGAGATAAACGGAGAAATGAAAGATGTGTTGGATGTAATAACAGCTTTTTATTGAGCTGAATGATCTCTATACGATTTAATCGCTTATTTTATTAGTTTGCAAATGCAACAGAAAACCGTTCTTTAACGTAATAATGGTTTTAGGCCGGCACACTCTTTTTCAATTGCGTTATGCTTCATGCAGAATCGTTCAAAACGATCTACGCGGCAGCCCGTTGGACCTACAACTACCACATTCGGTGAATCCCCATGTACTAGGATTCTCTGATGTCGATAAAGGAAACTGAAACTTCAGGTTATGTCTGTCTATCTTAGAATAAGATGGCAAAAAGAGATAGATGCTTGAAATTCAGCATTTCGTTTTATCATTATATTTGTAGATATGTATCAAATTTTGGACCAAATCTGACTGCGGATTGATAGTCTGTCGGTTTGCATATTCCCATGTAGGTGAACGCCATAACTCAAAAATGCAACGACTTAGATAAATGAAATTTGGAATAGGAATTTCTCCAAAATTGAAAATTTCTTTTAAATGTTTGTTTTAATGGAACTAAAAGAAAAGGTCTAAATGCATACTCATAACTATGCAGGTGGGTTTATTCGAGAGTATCCTCTTGGATTTTTTGGGTTTTTGGCTACTCAATTATAATAACGTCCCGCTTTATAGCAACATGAGGGGCATTTTGGGACGGAGCTCGTAATATTGAACTACCGTCAGATGATGATGTTCCTGTTCCTAAATTCCTGTTCAAACCAGATTCATATGGTAACAACTAAATGTTCAAGCGTGATTCATGATGTCAACAACTAATTGTTAAAGTGTGATTCATACTGATAGCAATTATATGTCATAGTGGCAATAACTAATTTTTGTAGTGTGATTTGAATATGTTTCAGAATATTGAAAAAAACTTTTATTCACAGAACACTTGTTTCTTAAATAAGACTGTTATTGTGAAACATCTTGAATAGATAGAACTGCTTTTAAGTATAGGGTTGTTGTTTTGATAGTGTTTTATAAGTTTATCTCGTTATTCATCTATTATTGATATTTTTCATTTTCAATTATGCACATTTCTGGAAATTGTAAATTGTTTTGTAAATTTGTTTTTCAATAAAGTGGTTCGGGCTTTTGGTCATGGGGGGAGCCGGCTCCGTTTGTGGTGTTCGTGCTTTATTTACCTTGTGCCCATTTAAAACTAATGAGGTGACGACACTAGTATTCATAGGTATCGGGGATCGGGTGGCGTTAGGTCAGATGATGATGGCGACACCTGAGCCGGCACCCTCCTCTTCTGCACCACACCAGTGGCAGGACGTTTGGACATTATGTATGATTTAACAGGCCCCACACACGGAGAATCTTCAGTGGAATGGTGTTCCGAACCTGGAACTCTCCTTCCTTAAAGCCAAGAAGGGCCACTAGGGCACCGTGACCCTGAATTTTTTGGAAAAGACAAGATTGGACGCAGAGTTGATAATTTGCATAAGATAATGCGTCAGGCAAACATTTTGAGCAACTCTTCTCATTTTATTGTTTTTGCATGAGTATTTTGTTTGAGATGAAAGTGAAAATGAATTGTTGATCGATTTTCTTATCGTTTTTGCATTATAAGCATTATCTATAAGGGCATTCAGCTCTTCGTGAAGACGTTCGCGACGCCATGCTCCTATGCGAATTTGTTTCCATACACCTTATATGTTCTTTCATTTCTTCGACGAAATTTTAATCACCCTGTATAAACAATAAATGAATAAGAATAAGGAAGAATTAATTCCCTTATAAAATGTAAAAATAAACTCAGAACCTAATTTATATTCATGAACACGAAATAAAACACAATTTTTAAATTTTAAAACTGTCCGCTCTCGCCACCCTCTGGGCGGGTTCTCGGCCAGCACCCACTTTGCTCAGCACTGCCCTTGCCGCCTGGCTGCTCCGAGACTATCAGCCACTACTTTTTTTCATTTTTAAATACTGCATGAATAGCAGTGGAACAGATCATAACGCCATAGCAGATTTCATATTCTTTGTAGAAAACAGATTCCTTGAAAATTGTAAAATCTTTCAATAAACCTCATCTACTTGTAATATTCTGTATAACCGTTTCTCGAATTTTGGCATGAAAGTCCAAAAGATCCATAAATACAGAATGAAATTGCCCTAACTAAACCGTTTACATCACGTACAATAGGTATTTCACAATATTTTAGATACACCATTTTGATTCAACTGTTGGGAACTATATATTTAAAATAATATGGTGAAAACTTCAGACATTTCACCAGCTCCAACCACTCGACGGATTTCGATAATTTTTATTTCATATAAAAGCTTATGACGTATAGATATGTTATCAAGGGTATTTTGTCCCCCACATTTTTGAACGAAATCGAAAAACATTTCTCCATCATACATTCTCTATATGTTTAATATGGTAAAACATTCAGACAGTTGGCCAGCCCCAGAACAGAACACCATTTCATGCCCCTGCGACTCAAACCACTCGACGGATTTCGACAATTGTTTTTTTTTTTTCATTTGAAACGTTATGTCATCTAGATATATAATCAAGGGTCAGATTTCTTTCACCACTCCTCATTTTTGAACGAAATCGAAAAAAAACATATGGAGAATGTGCAGATGAGAAGTGTTTTCGATTTCGTTTGAAAATAAGGGTGGTGGGGTGCAAGCTACCCGTGATGACATATCTAGACGTCATGACCTTTCAAATGAAAAAAATTGTCAAGATTATCGAGTGTTTGAGGCTGGCGGACTCAGTGAAGGTTTTTTTACCAAATTATTTTAAATATATAGATGTGGAAAATTCAATTATAAAAATAGATAGAAAAAAAAGTTATTTGCATTTTGTAAATAGAAAAAGGATTCATTTTCGAATTCATTAAAAACAATCATTTAATTCCCAAATATAAAATTAATTTTACACATTAGAAGTTTAAATAAAAGAAGTTCGAAAAATGAAATTAATATAAATTAAATGCAAACCACTGCAAATATTTTCAAAATTGTTTGCGGATACGAAGATAAGTTAATTTTTCTAAAAATTATGCAAGACAAATACTGAATAATACCTAGAATTTTATTCGGTTAGGAGACAAATGAAAATAATTTTGAAAGGTTTGTTTAGTAATATTTTGAACATTGAACTATCAAATTTGGTATACCTAATTCAAAACAGTCGGCTACAGATAGTGAAAATTCGGATATTCAAATCTGTTTGCAAAATCAAATAAATTCAAAAATTTAATGTATGATTTTCAGTCGTTCCAAAATTATCAATATATTTACTAGCATAATTTTTTTATGAAGAACTATCGTTGATTTTATTCCATAGTAACTTTTTATCTGTCATTTTTATTTGAAAGATTTGTCCTTAAATTATTATACAGTTAAAATATTGTCAAGTATGAAATGTCGTAAGACTTCTATACATTTCCGAATTTTATTTAAACTATTTTCTAAAATATATATTAAAATAATCTGACACACTGAATTTCTATTCTAGAACTAAGATTTTTTCTCTTAAATTTACTATTAGAAATGTTAAATTAAAACTGATCTTCATATCATTAAAATAGTGTATTTAACCATAATAAGCTAAAAGGTTAACATAACTATATAAGTCTTCCAGTCTTCCTGTTTAAATGGCTGTCAGAATTCTAAAGAATCCATTTTTAAAGTTATAGAACACTTACAGTCTATGAAAAGATACTATATTATCATCTCACGCATAAATTTACTATACAATTTTTTGAGGTTGAAATATCGTCTTATTTCTATAAATTTCTAGTTTTATAAAATCCATTCTCTTATATATACATAAAAGGATAAAATTCAGATCTATTGAAGTTATCCTTTAGGAATAACCAACTTTTACCCTCAAATTTACGATTATAAGTGCTTATGGAAAACTATTCCCGATTCCAATGAAATAGCGCATTTAACTACAATAAACTTTAACTTAACTATATAAGTCCTAGGATCCAAATAGTCGTAAGAATTCTATAGAATCCATTTTAGGTTATAGTATACTTAAAGTCTATAGCTGTCTATTTGTGATTTCAATGTATTCTTCTCGTATAAATGCTCACAATTGCAGAATTCTTATTAAGTAAGTGAAGGATTTAAAACGATTACCCATTTTATGAAATGGATTCGTAAAAAGTAGATAGATAGATAGATAATTTTTTCTTTCTTCTTCTTCCCGTTCCCTTTTAGGCCGTTTAATTTCGATTTCTAGCTGGGAAAGAAGAATAAAGTATACAGTGGTAAGGGAAGAAAAATATAATAATAAAAAACAGAATAAAAAAGATCAACAAGAGAAAAAAATAGAATGGGTAAAAACGGGAAAGGCAAATGGAAAGTAAAAGAGTTATTGAAAATCAATTCCTGAAATAGAATGTGCTATCTGTAGAAACGCTAGACTCAAATGGAAAAAATAAATAGCGTTAAAAAAGATTTGGACCTACATTTTATCGAGTTCAATAGCTACATTTTTGCTTCTCGGTTCTACTGATTTTTTTTTCTTTCTGTACGAACAACAAGCCCCCATTTAACGTTATCAGTCCACTTTTATCTTCCAAATGTTTACGGAGAAGAAAGTAGTAAATATGGTTTTCTGCTTCGTATTTTTTCTAGTATATTATTCATTTTTAATACCACCGCTATGCAGTGCGTCAATAAATATTGAGTTCTTCATTGAGGTTTATACGTTGAAAATGTCAGAATAGTTTCGTATGAAAGCTATTAATTTATTCTAAATGCAAGAAAATATTAGAAAAGCTATTGAGAAAGAGAATGGCGTTTTCCGTTCCGCACATTCGGCGCACACCCTAACTATATCGATAAATTCTTCAAACTAAACCGCTGAATAAAAGGCTTTTCTAGATTGTAAATTTACAAAGGATGGCTTGTTTTAACTAAGGAGCGTTCAGAATTGTTTCGTTTTCATATTACACAGAAAGAATATAAAAAGTTATTGAGAAAGGGAACGATAAGTTCATATGCTACAACATATGCCATATGTGAATTACTATACCTATAGGTTTTTCAAACTATATGCAGAAATGCTATTTTTTCATAAAACTTTTATTTCGATCTTTCTCAGAGCTGCCATTTGGTTTTATAGGCAACGGGCACAAATATGGAGTAGTTCCTGCCAATAAATAAGTAAGGAAATAAATAAATAAATCCTTAATTTGTAATGAATGAAAGGGACGTCTTGTTACGAACCTGGAATGTCTCTTCCCATCAATGTTAGTCTTAAGATTGGAAAAAGATATTAACTAGCTATCGGGACATGTTAAGCTGACACCCCTGGCCTTGGCGACCATTTTGGCGACTTTGGCGATAAAATGAAGATCCTCGAAAATACAAGAATTTTCGTGCTATTTCTATTATGAACAGAGATATAGAGAATTTATTAGATTATTCTATGTGACATCATATCCTGTCGGAAATGGTATAAAACCCCGGAGGTGCTGAGATGGGTGAACGACTTGGAACGACTTTGGCATGTATTTGAAAGTCTGTGATTCTCTTTGGCGCCTTGTTCGCATTGCGAATTGGTCAACTTTTATACGCTGAGGGCTATTGTTATTGCTGCTTCTGTTATTAGTAGAGTTTTGCCGTCTGCCTATATTGCTAATTTATGCAAGTACTGTTCTTTTCGAGTTGCCTGTCTTTCGAGTTTTCTGGAATGTTCGTTAATAAAACGTCACTTTCAAATACCAGCTTTCACAGTACATTCACCGTACAAATTTTGTAACAGTATACAATATTAATCTTATCCTACCTCATTCAATTATCCCATGTGGGATGGGTATCAACAATAAAAAATAATTATAATAATATGAGTTCTAATTTTCTCAAAATTTTTCATGACGGCAAATGAAATTTCAAATACATTTTAACTTTTTTCTATACCAGAAGCATTTTTACCTTTGCTTGAGAGCTGATACAATTGCTGTGAGAGTAAACGCTCAGGATTTCATTCATAAGATTGAGCCAACTGGGAAGTTTCCAAGTCTGTATTCAAATCATTTAAGCGGTCATTTCAATCACATATCCCATTCAGTTATCCCATATACGATGTGTATTTAATTGCTAATAAGGGAAACCGTGAATATACATTCTACAGGTGTTTAATGGGAACCTTGCCTGCTAATTACTTGAAAAGAGAAGAAAGAATATTCCTATTACTTCTTGAAAAGCTCTGTAGTAAGAGTCCTTTAAGTTTTTCCTAGCCCGTAAGTTTACCCTCTGACTGTTTACCCCGCGATTTACGCGTGTTGGAAGCAAGTCTTTTTTTCTGCTGCATCCTGCGATTTTCGCAAGCTAATGGTTTTACTTAATACAGTATACTCTCTATTATCCGTGCGCAGATTATCCGGTTTGCGGATTATCCGTGTTCATTCCGGACTCACAAAAAAATTTAAAGAGAAACATTTTCCCGCTTATCATGCATGTAAAATCGATGTTGATGTTCGATCGAGAGATTCATTCAGTAAAACTAGTTAGCCGTGACGGCGGAGGCTACTAAAGAATAGATTTTTTCTTTTTTCGTCCACGGTTCAACCCCTAATTTTCCTATAAATGGATCATCCACTTCCTACTAGCTCATTCTCTTATGAACACACTTCTCCCTGACACGTAATTCTTTAACTTCTTCGTCTTCTCTCACTTTCGCACGTGTTCCTTTTGTTTTTGCGTCTCGTTTATCATCAGTTAGTGATGTGAAATTTTTTTGCTGGTAAAAATGAGTGGTGTGAAACGAAAAAGAAACGTTTTAAATGTTGAACAAAAATTAGAAATCCTTCAGAAACTTGATATGGGAGATTCAGCTAGTACTGATGCAGAAGATGTACTAAATGAGGGAAATACAATTTCTCATTCTGCTGCTCTACAATCTGTGGAAACTTTGTTAGATTGCATGGGACAAAGAGAATTTGATTACGGTGACATTACTGTGGTTCGTAAAAGATGTGTCGATATACGACAAGAGATGAACAAACAGCAGAAGCAAAGACGCATAGCAGATTTTTTAAAGCATTAAATGTTAAAAGGAAAATTCCTAGTTTGATGTTATACAGCATGCAAATGTAAGTAATTTTTATATTTTTGTACTGATGTTGATTTTTTCTTTAATAAAAAGGAGTTTTCGGA
Organism: Araneus ventricosus; assembly: GCA_013235015.1. Lineage (NCBI taxonomy): Eukaryota > Metazoa > Arthropoda > Arachnida > Araneae > Araneidae > Araneus > Araneus ventricosus. Next base: position 111,476 of record BGPR01002633.1, read on the forward strand.
TTATCCGTGTTTTTCAATTGTCCGTGCGATCCCTCCCGGTGATTAACCCGGATAATCGGGAGTGCACTGTACTTTTAAAGCGTTGAATCATATTATACTAATAAAGCAGTGCATGCAAATAACAATTCGGTTTGTTCAGCGGTATTTGATCGTGTTTTCAAACGTTGCATCTAAATAGTAATTTTTAAAAACGCCAGTCATAGGGTTAAAATAATTTTAACGAAGAAATAGGAAAGTGCTTTTCTCTTTTGGCATGAAAACTTCTTTTCGCTCGTTACAGTAAAAGTCGGTCGAACATTCTTGAGTGACAAAATATCTTCAGATTTGAATCGCTAATAACTACGAGATTAATAATGCAAAAAGAATGGTTGACTCCACAACGGATAATCATATCTATAAGAGTTTGTCGCATAGCATCGTTTTGCCTGTGTCGTCATCGTACCAGTGTAGGCGCATGCGCGTGATTGTTATGAATTGGCTTTATGTTAAGTTATAAATAAGTGTAGCTTGGAAAAGCGTTTATCTAGGAGGTTTTAATTATGGTATCATTTTAAAGAACCTAGGGAGTGTTATTAGCACGCAAAGTGAGACAACAAAAGGATTTATCAGAATATAAGTAAAAATTGGTATTAAATTGAACTCCAAATGTTTTTTTGATTATAGCATGCAGAGTTTTCGTTCGAATTGTACGAAACTTACAGAATAGTTAAAGATACGTAAAAGAAACATTGTATTAAAATTTGAATAATACGGGGAATATGAGCATTTGTAATAAATAATGTTTTATTGCGCATACATGAAATGTAGTTCTATATACTGTCAACAGATGGCGCCATCAAAAGCTACTCTAAATAAAACATAAGAATGGAGCAGTTCGGCTCCGCGCCTTAGACTTTTCGTGAAAAAGTCGGGATAAGATCATAAAACAAGTATTTCGTATGAATATGTAATATAATTGTCAATCTCTTTAATACAATATTTACACAGAATAGTATAATGGTTACCGAGTCAATAAATCACATTTACAACATTTAGCAAGGGTCTGTGGCAGTTTGTGATTTATCTATTCTGTAACCGTTAGACTACTCTGTGTAAATATTGTATTAAAATGATTGATGATTAAATTACATATTAATACGAAGCAATTGTTTTATGATTTTATTCCGACGTTTTCACGAAAATCTACGAATTGCGCCTTTCTTATGCTTTTTTCAAATCACTGGAAGAAAGAATTTTTAATCCCTTTCGATCACCTATAGGGTTACATTTCTCGTTTACCCTTATTAGTAATAATTTTATTTATCATATATGCGGTGATTCATAGCGAAAAGAGACAAAAATTACGTGTAGTGTGATTCGAGACTCCCATAGATTCGCTATATATGAGTTTAGTGAGACTAATATGTCAGTGATATGACAGTTTTGCCGATCATCTAACAAAGCAATTTGCTGAAAAATGATTTGTACACTATGAACCTTTGATGCATAACAATTTTCATATTTGTATAAATGTAGCTTAGACTATTATATTCTTATTTAAAATTAAATAAGGCTATTACGAAACATTCATAAAATGTTTTTTAGATCAAAATTACTAAAAGTGTTGTACCGAATTATTTTTTTTCATTTAATGTATTAAACGTAAATGAATTTCACATAATGACAAGGAACACACTTTACTTTAAGGCATAAAAAGAGAAATTATACGCGGTATGCTAGCGGTCTCTTACATCAAAAGCACAGAAGACAGTTTAGTGACCATTACTGATCATAGAGACATCTGTAATTTATTTGTAGTTTCAGAAACACAGCATGATTTATTAAAAACAGTTTTTAAAAATGCAATTCCATTAGTACACTAGAAAGTAGGATTTTTGTTTTAATTATTTTATACCTTTTAGTCCTTAATTTATAATTCACTTCTATATATGTCACGGAATCTAGAAGCCAGTTTTTAAAATTCACTACCAGATGGCGTCACTCGTATGGAAACAAAACATATTTAAAGTAATCTATTTACAGATAATTAAGTTCTGTAGAAGTTAAATTGTATATTTTCATCAAGAATGTTCAAATGTACAAAATTTCAAAACTCTAACACAATTGGAAGTGAGTGAAAAAAAATCAATTAAAAAATCAATGTTTAAAACTTTTTTAGACACTTTTACTAGCGTTGAATGGTTTCATGTCAACTCATGTCTAGTAAAGGTGTCTAAAAAAGTTTTGCAAATGCATCAAGAATTGTTATGACCAAACGAAAGAAATGCTTCAGATATTTAAATAAAATTTCATGGAAAGATGTCAAAATAATACTTTGCATGTAATATATTAGAACGAGGAAACAAAATAATGTTTATGATATCGGAACGGGATAAAACTAGTCCTCTGGAACAATCTATGAAAGATTTTCAAAGATTTTTTTTCACATTTCCTCAAGCACTGTGACGAGTGACAGCCTATAGCCTTCTTGAATGATAGATTTCCTTTCGACAGCGTTGGAATCCTCTATTTCTTATGCATAGCCTTTTCGACGAAATCCTCAATAGATAACGAAAAATATGGACGTCACTGTTCGAAGATGGCTTACATGAGAACGAAAAATTTTATACCTGTGAAATATAAAATCTTCTGTATACTTAATATAAAGTAGAGGAAACATTCTGTTACGGCTTGCCGGAAAGTGAATCAAGGACCTGACTTCCAGTGGAGTCGGGAAAAAATGATAGCCATACCTCGTGTTGTAATCTTCAACATTACTAACAAACGTGATTATGAGTGTCGTCTTGATTTCCAGGATTTCGTCAGAGTTCTCAAATCAATATGTTTTAATAAAATTCTTTTAATTTACTGATTAATCATTCTTTCTTGAAATAATAATTTTTTATAATATAATTTTATAATAATAATTTTTTTATAAAATAATTTTTTATAATAGTTTTTTTATATTATAATATAATTTTTTTTGTTCTTTGTTGTTGTTGCAAATTTCTCTTTTCAATTGAAAAGAAAAGTATTAAAAATACCTTAAATCTATTAATAGTAGAAAAAACATAAATTTGAATTAAAAAGAAAAATAAATACAAGAAACAGAAAAAGCAAACAATAATTAATAATGATAACAATACACATAATACTTTTTTATAATACATAACACTTTCACACATAATACATACATAATACCTTTTGATAATAATACTTTTTACGCTCTCAACGCAGCAGCATTAAGTGATTGCATCAACAAAATTTTCCTAATAATAACACAACAAAAACTATAGTATTAAATAACAAAGATTCTCTAATAATTGAAACACTTAATAAAAATTAGAAATTAAAAAATAGGAAATGGAAAAAAATGGAAAAGAACTAGAATGGCGAACTTTTCGGAGACCACGCACGCCATTTGTAGTTCTAAATTGGATAAATTTTCTGTAGAAAGGAATGACAAAAGTCAAAATTTAATCCTTTCTGTGATCTGAATTTGCCCAGCAACCAAATAAAGGAAAAAGAAAAAATTAACTAAATCAATAGAGAGAAAAATGCAAATATTCACCCTCTTTCAAAACCAGAGCCAAAAAGAAATGGACGCTATAAGATGAACAAGAACAAAGGAATAAAAAATATAGAAGCTAGCCATTAGCTCCATCTATGTAGAGAAATTCGAACTATTTATCAGGGGAACAAAAACTTTTTTGATTATATTATTTTATTTTATTTTAATTTCAATTAATATTTAAATTAATTTTGCTAAATTTTATCAATTGTAAACGTTAAATCTATTAAGTCACAGGAGATATACGCTTCAAAACAGCAAAGTACGATATGCAACAGTACAGTTAGCGTTATTTTAATATGTATGTAATGGTAGAACATGATATCGAATAAGAAAATGAAAACTGTTCTTTCTCGTGCGCGAAATGAGGAAAGTGAAAGTATTGTAATAGCAAAAATATAGACCTTGAGATTTTGACCTCCATGAGACCGAAAAATCATTTCTGGTACTTTGTGTGTTTGCGAGCAAAATAATTTGTAAACGCGATGAGCCAAATAGTTGAAATTTGATGTGTAATTCCTACAACAAAACTGTTGATGTATATTAATTTTTTGCGAACAGGGTAGTTCAAAACTGGTACGAGCTCCATGTGTGGAAGTTTGCATGAGGTCTCATCACTAAAATTTCATTATTTCGTACCAGCCCTTTTTAATGGAAGAAGGCATTCTCTCAAAGCTTTGAAAATAAACAAAATAGCAGCACGAGTACAAAGATTATTTTAACATAAGCATTGTAATTCACGTCCAGTGATTACATTAAATACAGTTATAATCATTTTAATCTTTTACCTAGGTGTTGTTATTTCAGCTAATGAAGATATGTGAAATATTTATTTGTGTGCATGCTATAAATATTGATTTACTATTAAAAATGAATACTTAAAAGTACTGTCTAACAATAAAAATAATTTTTTGAGTTTTTCGACGGCGTAAAATCCGTTTTCATCAGATGAAACTTTCTCAAATTATCACCAGAAAGTATCAAAATTACAGAATGAAGAAATAAAAGACGATCTGTCAATTCTTTCCATTCTTAAAATTTTTGTTATATGTACAGTGTATCTGCATACCGCATATACCGTCTACATTAATCTATAAATATATGGATAAGTACCGATGGGAACTCAATCATAATTCATTCAAGAAAATCGAAAATGTGCGTTTAAAGTATTTATGTACGTGATGAAAAAAGTTCTTCCAAATCTGACTCGTTTATTGCAGACCAATATCCAATTGACTGATTGTCTGAAATTGAATGAAAATCAGCTCACAGACTCCCATCCCCAAACAAAAGCATAACTTCTATAAAGTTCTTGTCGAATTTCCTTATGTGAATTAATTTTTTTACGGTTATTTATCTTCCCACGGCCACATATATTCACTTTACTGATTATAACTGCGTTTTAAACGACAGAATTCCTCTTACATTTAAAATACAAAAATAGCATTATATTTGTCATTGTAACTATATCAACAACTGAAAGTAATGTTCGGTGTCAAGTCCAGTGGCGTACCTGCAACTTTTGCAGTCCGGGGCAAACTTTCATTATGCCGCCCTTCCTGTACAAGTTGCATAAACCTGAAAATAAAAGAAATAACAGGGGAAAAATTGATTTAATAACGCAGTTCGTCGTTTGGCGCCCTTGATATCTGCGGATATGTTGTGAAATCGTGCTTCCACCACCAGACTTTCTTTAACATACCACAATTTACCGAATAAAGGGCGAAAAATATGAATTAAATTACAAAAGATATTTTTTTAAGCACAAAATGATTGAAGTAGTTTCGCTGCTCTTCTTAGTTATAAAATTGTTTTCCTGTATGTCTGATTTTGACGCCCCTTTCCACCTGGGGCGAACCACCCCCCACGCCCCCATAGGTACGCCACTGGTCAAGTCATGTAGTTCTTAAGATTACAACAAATTTATTGTGTTGCAAGAATTATGTACAAGTTTTACTTCTTGTATCTTGGAAAATAATGTTGAAGAAAATTAAGGTACATTGGGTGTTCAAAACACAGTTTTTCAATCATGATCTATTGATCTGAAGTTTTCAGAAAAGTTTTATTATCCTTATTCTGTAAAAAAATTCACTAGTAATTTTTTTGGACTTTTGGTAAGAAATGAATAAAATGCACGAATGAAACATTTCAAACTGCCCCAATAACATTAAAATGTAATAAAGTGTAATTTTTCTAGATTTTTTGAACAGAAATTTTAATGCTGCACTATTTTTTGCTTTTGCATTACTTATCTTCAAATTTATAATTACTTTTCTCTTTAAAAATTTCTGAAAGACATCGTAATAATGAAAGGCAAGACCCTCAATGCCAAAAAAATAATATTAGCAAGTGATATATTCCTGAACAATTCTTTCAATATATACTCATTAAACATAGGAGAAAATTGTCATGGCGGAAGAAAAAATATGTGAAAATATCATAACACTTCATTTCGAGAAAATGTAAAATTATAATAAAATATCTCTATATATTTTCACAAAATCAATAAAGATATTTATATTTAGTAAACGAAGAGAGATATCTAAAAGAAAAAAACTTCTTTCTGGGCAACTGCAATTAATATCTTTGTTGAAACGAAATCAAAATGAAAAGAGAATTTTTGTCAATTTTTCACGTTTTCAACGTTTTATTGTATCCTTATGAGAATTGATTTCTGTAGAAGGAGGTGAGATCTGCCAAATAATTTTTTATCCTTTTCAGAAAAATAATTTAAATATTTTTGATTTCATTCAATAATAAGAAAAGACAGATACGAAATATGTATTTGATATATCTAGCAGACTATATTTTCAAATATAAATTGTCTTCAAATTATAATGTAAGTTTGTAGATTTCATGATAAATGTCCGTTACTAAAAAATGAAGAATTTGCGGTTCACTCTTGTCTTATACACTTCTATTACACAGGCCTGAAAAATTTAAGTTTGTGAAAACGCTTTCAACAATTTATGGTGATTTATAAGATTTTGGGATGCTGATTCCAAAAATGAGCTCATTTTTGTTCCATCACGTACAGTTTTACCACATTTCGTATTAACACGTTTTGTACTGATATAATATTATAATATGAGAAAAACAAATTTAATTGAAATTAATATTTACAAAATTCATTAAATATAAAATATATGCAAAAGTTACATAAATGTGTAACTGTGTATATACTTTTTAATCAATTTTACACCTTTTTTACTTAGAAAACACGTATATAGCATGTTATATTGAATAAATGAATGAATTTAACTCTATCGATACGGGACCGTCCCATACGTTCCTTTAAGCAAAAGAAGATAGCCGTCCGAATGTCACTCTGAAATTTCCACCCCCTCTCGTTAAATGTGATTGATTTTACACTCGCGGCGCGTGCTTTCTTCGTTAGAGTGGCTCACCCATATGTGTTTGTGGAAGAGGGGAGTTTTCTTACAATTCGGGAAATGCCAGTTGTGATTGTGGTTTTTGAGACGGAAAGTAAATTTCCCTTATCTTTGATAGAGGAGCTCGGACGTTCCCGTATTTTGAAATCTCTTTATTTCAATGGTCTTAGGAATCAGAGGGTTAAAAAAAACACGTTTAGTCGATATTACATTGTCAAAATGCATAAAATATCTCACTTTAATTATTGTGTAACTGTATTTATATACCTATTAATCAATTTTACACGTAATTACACATTTTACACATTTTTATTAATCCAGAGCCTTATAATGCCTTTTGCGTTTGCTAGTAAAACTGCATTTGTTGCTCTTTCTGTTATGTGATGTTTCTGGATTATGCCGGAAAAGCATCGAGCAGTAATCTGCAAGCATGTTAACATTCCTACAACCCTGGTACATTTTTTCCATTTCTTTAATGTCTTGGTGGAAGCGTTATCCCTGCTCTTTGCTTAGTGCACCAAGAGTTTCGGGGGAAAAGTCTAGATGTGAATCTAAGGAATGAATATTTATACTCATTCAAAACGACTGTTTTTTCAGCTCAACTTTGCTTTAAAAACGTTCTTGGGAATCTCCAGGTCAAAACAAATTCTGGACTGCTCTTTCTGAAATGCGAGAGTTTCTTGTAAACAGAAAGCAGACTAAGAGGATGCTTGAATTTGAAATTCTAAACTCTGAATTCTGAAAACAACTTCCTAGAATTTTGCTATTCTTATTCTGGCTGAATTGTTGTCTTCAAATTTCAAATATGTGCCTCCTGTCATAGCATGCAATCTTCGGTGTGCATTATTGCGAAAGTAAATTTTCTGCAATTGACAATTATGGAAAAAAATTAAAATAAAGAGATATCAAGATAAATTTAATAAAAATAGTTTTTTATAAACGTACATTTAATTGCCCACTAAAAAATAGAATTTTTTCTGTTTTAAATAATTGCCACATTTTAATCTTTAATTGTATATAATTCATTATTATAAATATTTTAGAATTTTGAAATCAATATTTTTTTCTCAAATTCAATGCCAAATGGCTCCAATCTTATGGGATAAAAATTTAACTGAATTAATCGATTAAAATAAAATTGACTTTATAACTATTAAAAATGTGTCTCAACTGTACGAAATTTTAGAATTATGATGCATCGGGAAGTGTGTAAAAAGTCAATCACGAAAATTTCACTTCCATTAAGTCATAATAAAGAAATCACATGTAATTAGCAAAATTCATGTTCGATTTTCCTACAGTGATAGTGTGTACCATCATGTAGAAATAACTATTTATGAGATTACTCATCTCGAACTTTGTCAAAAACTATTCTTTCTATATTCAGATGTCTTCTGCGAAATATAAATTTGCCTTTTAAGTGGATTCTAATTCGTTTGCGTCTGGAAAAAGCATAAATATCCACAGATTTATTCACGCATATATCTAATAAGACAATTTTATTTTATTTTCTACAGATTTTGGTTTGAATAATCTAATTCATTGAGATTTTGTTATTTTACTACTAATAGTTCCATACAGAATTGAAACAATAGCTAATTTCTAAGGTAATAAACCTCTAATTTTATACGGTTTTATTTAACTTGGCTTATTTCATGAATTTTTTCATCGAAGATTGCAATCGATTTTGCACTTACTTCGTGATGTGCAACAGTTAAATTCTGTCTAGTTGTATTTCGTGAATAGGTCAGACACCTGATTCATTGGAGTAAATTCAGCTGATATATATAGTCTTATGGCTAGGAAGAGAGTACTACAGGGAGTATTTATGGGAATTCCAGGGGAATAGAGCCAATGACCTCCGACCTTGGCCACCATTTTAGGGACGAATTGTGGGACCTCAAAAATGCTGGAATTTTCTCGATATCTCTATTAGGGGTCGAGAACCGAATTTATCCAGATGATTCCATGTGACGTCACGGCCTGTCTTGGAGATTATAAAAGGACCGTGCTTTTATCACAGAATAATAGTGTGTGTTGTTCGACTTTGAAAGTGTTGATCGACTGGGATCGCCTTTGAGTGCGAACGTCTTTAGAATCTCTCTTTGGAGTTTTATCAGCTGTGTTAGAAAGGAAGCTGTTGGACGCGGAGGGGTATTGAAAGTGCTGTTGCTGTTTTTATTAGTGAATTGCTGTCTGTTTGTGTTGCTAATCTGTGCAATCGCTGTTTTTCTGTTAACTGCGCTTCGTGTTTTCCGAGAGTATTCGTGAATAAAGCGTCTTTCTCGATTTTCCTGCTGTTGGACTGTTTTCATAGTATACACACAGAACGAATTTCGTAACAATATTCAATTGGTACCACACAATGACGTCGCGTAAACATGCTTCGACTTTTTTACTTTCTTCATCGTCTCTCTTTACACGCATTAAATAATTTAATCAATAATTAAATCAAAATTTCTGTATAAAATATTTTATATAGAAATGTTTTGGAAATGCATATTAGATAACTATTAACAAACTCGAAATCTTTTTTTCTATAACGAAATACTTTTACGTCCGAATAACCAATTCAATGCAATTTCTCGGCAATATGTCTCTTAACTGCTGTAAATATCTTGTTCACTGTCATTGTTTATTTATTTTAAATGGTATAAAAAAATCCTGAAATATTTCCCTCTTACATTTAAGAACAATTACTAGAATCATCTCCGAAAGAAAAAAGAAATACTCAGGGGATAAAATACATGCCTAAGTCTCAATTGCATAATTTTCTCGCATTTAATTCCCTGACTGAACAGAAATAATAGTAATTCAACAAATTTTCCTTTCCTTTTATAAAATTTCACCCTTGCAGTTTTATTTACGTGAGAGTGTGAACTGTACTTTGCTCTTTTTGAGATAACTGTGAGGTTCTTTTTTCGAATTAGCGTGAGAGAATATTTCAAGTTTTAATGATGGACTTAATTGGCATTTTAGATAGCTGGCTAAAACGTGAGTAATTCGCCAGTTAAAAGATCCTCTCATGACAAAAAAAAGCAGGAGAACGGTTTTTCTTCTTTTTATCCATATTTCGACTAATGAGTTTTGTTTTCAGTTTTATTTGATAATAGCTACTGCGTCAAATAATTCGTTTCTGTCATAAAAATGAAATGGGAAATGCATTATTTAGTGAATAATCGTTCGTTCGTGTTCACTGCATTAATTTATTAATACACATGATGAAGGTGGAATGATTTACGCCGAAGCAATATAAAAGAAATTCTTTCTCAGTTATTAATAAATGTAAAAAATGATTTCAAAAGCCTTTGTGTTGATAAATTTGCAGAAAGTTTTGAGAAAATGTTGATGTCAATTGCTTTTTTCTTTAAATTTCGTAACACAATGCACATGTTAACAACAAAATATGAAATAATCATAAATATTCACTCACATTATAAGGAGTCTTTCTAAAATCAATTATTAACTTTAAATGATATTTCAGAAAATTATTTTAATAATGAATAAACCACGTTTAATTTAAAGCAAACTATGTTAATTATTCTGAAATAAATATATTTTAGTTAATGCAATAATTGTCATGCATGAAATTTCATCTTTTTAGTAAAGCAATTGTCAATTTCAGTTCAGACATACAGTGATCTCGTATTTACGCGCGGGCGTAGGGGCCAGCGAAAAAACGCGCAAAAGTAAGAGAAGCCCCTAATAGCACAAGATATTTTACGATATCTGCACTATGTCGCCACGATATTCTAAATACCGCACAATATTGTAAAGATATCGTATGAATATTGAACGGGATCTTGTGCTAATGGGGAGCATAAGTGAAAAACAACAAAGGGGAAATTAAAAGGGAAACATCAATACAGTGTACACATATTGTTAATTAATACTATGTATATACTACTGAAAAATGTAAATAAGATTGGTTTCAAAATGCAAATACGTGTATAACTTCCGTTAATTATTTTTTAAGATCACAAAGAAAATGGAAATGCTAAAATACCCAAATTTCGTTTTACTCCTATTACTCTCTCACAAAACAATTTACAATCGAGGATTGTTTTTGTTTTCGTGAATTTTCAACAAGAGTCTTTTCAAGTTCATCAAGACTTGAAAAAGTTCCTTCACTTCCGGAATTAAACTGAAAATAGTCACGCAGAGTTTCTAATGCTTCTAACGCTACTGTATGAGTTGGGGGAACCTTTGCCACATTTTCTTCATCATCGTTGTCCTCCTCTTCATCTTCTTCACTACCATTTATTTCAATTGCAATGTCTCCAATTTCCCTCAAATGAGCTGTGATTAAATTTTCATCTGCATCAACGAATTCGTTCAAAGTACACGTAGTGAGTCCTCCAGATACAGTATGCCAATCTTCGTCGCTTATGTCATTTTCACAATTTTCACTTTCATTTTCTGGCTCCTCACTTTCATTTTCTTGCTGGCAACGAAATCCTGCTTTCTTAAAGCAGGTTTTAATACACTTCTCCATGATAAGCGCAACATATGAATTGTATCAAGGACGGTAACTTGCTTCAATTGGTCTTTCGTTGCACGTTTTTACCTGGCGCAGCCAGAAGTCGATGGATTAAAGTTTTTCTGTAGTGCACTTTTACACAACGAATGACACTCGGATTCAAAGGTAGAGTTTTGCTCGTGCAATTCGCAGGAAAAAAAACACAACTTTCGTGTTGTTGAAAATTGGAAGATTTTGCGGGTGAGCATTACACTGATCCATGAATAAGAGAACTTTCCGTTTTTCTTTTTCCATTTTCCTGTCGAATTTATGAAAGAAATCCAAGAAAAAGTGCGATGTCATCCACGCAGTTTTATTGCTAGTGTAGTCGCACTTTTTTTCACACCATGGTATGATTCTTCCTTGAATGTTAAGGTTCTGATGGGCATCAGTTTATAAAAAAGTCCAGTTTCTTCACAATTGTAGATGTTAATCGGTTCGTATCTAAAAAGCCAAGCTTCTAAAGTAGCTAAGTCTTCTTTCGATTGTTCTACAGTTTCTTCATTGATACTCGCACTTTCCTCAGAAATGACACGAGTTGCCACGCCAAGCCTATTTTTGAATTTTTCAACCCATCCATGTGATGCAGAAAAGTTTTCCACTTCAAAACTCTTTGACAACTGTACGGCTTTCTCCCTTAGAAGCTCGAGGCACGAGCTTCTTTAAACCATAGCACCAAAACTTTCTCAAATTCTTCGAACTTTCCGCCTTGAATATTTTGCTTCTTTTCTTCGACTGAATTCCACATTCTCGATGAACTACTATTATCGCCTCGAGATTTTTTAAAATCCCTCATAATGTTGATTCTGGGACATTAAAATGCTCCGCTACAACTTTTTTCGAGGTGCAAGGATTTTCTTCAAATTTTTAATAACATTCATTTTAAAAGAAAGCGACAATTTCGTTCTTTTCTCCATTTTGAAACATAACCATCTAACTAAAACTGCAAAGTTTCTTTCGTAGTCATCAATGCTACGTGGTACGTACCGTTAACCTCTTTAATTGGCTGTTGTGTAAATGCGACTTTTACTGACGTCAATCACGCGCATAAGTGAAAAACGCACATAGAAGAGAGCGTGTATAAGTGAAAGGTGACCGTATATAATCGCCAGAAATTTCAAAACTGGCATATGTTTCAATATGCAATAGTGGACAATAAAAACGCACTGCTTACAGTTTTTTATGAATGAGGCATTATAATTGAAATTGGACAAGTAATACCGTTGGAAAAAAGGTAATTTTTATGGGCTTGCAATAGAAACTCATGCCGAATTACCGTTTTGTACCGTATTACTTCATCATTTAAATTATTGCGTTAGCTTCGTGTATAAAAATTTAGTGTTAAAATTTAGTGAGGCGTGTAATGAATGAGGTAAATTTAGTGTTATACATTTTTATAGGTTGCTATCTAAATTGGCTTTAACACAAACGCAAGTTTATTGCACTCAAACTACAGGAATTTTAGGAACAAAACATGAATCATGTTTAGACAGTAGCTTAACGTTTCCTTGATCGGTTTGATTTTTTTGTAATGCATTTACCCTCCGAGAGATTAGTTATTTTGATGTACTAGCTTTCAAGTCTTGAAAATTTGCTTTTAAATTGAATAATTTGATCTTTATTGCATTTAGTCAAATCTCTGAAATCTTAAGAATATTTTATTCATGGTAGTTTAAGAAATTATACACATAGACATGAGTATCTGCTTCTGAACTCAATATGAGAAACGGGAAAATACGTCTGAAACGCTTAGAGAATTAAAATAGTCATGTGGAAACGTATTATATAAGTTAGAAGATGCGTTGTTTTAAAAAATCAATAACAGCTTGTAAAATAACAATAGTAGCATCAAAATAGCATACCAAAATAACTTACTTCTATGTGAGATATAGAATAACTTACTTCTATGTGAAATGTAGAATAGACATATATGCGTACTAGAGAGCGTTGTTTTGTCTATTGAATTGGGTAATCTATTCAAAATTATTCTTGTTCAGGGAGTAAAACTAAATTAATGAAGTTGCATGGTAATTCTGATTCTTTCACAAATAACAATCGCTTTTAATGACTGTTATTATAGATGCAGCTACACATATCTTTTGGTGTAAGCGTGTAAAAAGTTATGGACAGTTTGATTATGTGCAAGCAATTCTTCATGTGCTCTACAGCGTAAAATACCTTATGTCGCCATTTTCCATTAGGTGTTCCGTACAATAAGTGCATTCTCTACCGTCTCGCAATAAATAGCCTTACAAATCCATCCGACTATCACTACGTATTTAACAGAAATAATTTTGACTGAATTATCCGAATTAGGTCAACATGGAGTTTACGGTACGGACCTGTTTCTCGCCAATTTTTCTTGGAGCAATTTCATTTACTGTCGCCAAATGCTGCCTTGGATGTGCAGTGCGCTTTTTATTGCTCTCTTGCGCATGCGTCACCTGAAAAGGAGAGATTGAGCACGCATTGCGTGCGGAGTTTCACGTGTGTACCGGGAAATTTTTTTAACTTAAAAAAACATCAGCAGCTTCGCTTTCAGCATAGCAGGAAACTAGTAGCTCCGCTTTTTCATTGAATGTTAGGAATCTAGGAGTTTTAAAGAATTCCGAAAACGAGAATTTCCGCAAGCAATGCCTGCGGCAGTTCAAGCGAGTGCTGGGCAAATATTTTTAATTTAAAAAAAACATCAGAGAATTCGCTCTCAGAATAATACATGTAGCTTCGCTTATTCATTGAGAAACGAAACACACAGAATAACATACACAGTATTGAACCGATATTCAAACTGAAGAATTCCAAACGAAGGTTTATTGAAATTTGAATGAATCGACCAATCACATCGAAGAGATGAAAACAGTCCAATCAGAACGAGACGAAATATAGCGTGAGGTGCAAAACACAGATGAAAAGAATAATTTCCGCGCATGCGCGCATGTCACTCGTTAAAAAGATCATTGCCCAACCAAAACAAATGTTCTCTCATCTCCGTTCTCGATGGCAAAGAGTTGGCGATCAGAAACGAAGTAAGTCGGCATCGTAGACTACCAATTAACCTCTCTTTAATGTCCGAGTAATAATGTCCTCTAGCACGAACACATAGCTTTTCTGCCTGCATAGTCCTATTGAAAAATGATTTGTCTTAGTAAGCTTGACCTGCCTTTTAAATTTTGCCGAAATCCTTTCAAATCTCATTGGATATTTTTTTACAGTCAACAGTCATTAAGCTTTGAAATGATATCCTGGAAAACGAATTGGAAATACTATGTTTTTGCATTTACTGCTGTTAAAATTTTATTTTTTACTGAAGATTATCAATCCTATGGTGAGTAGTGATAAATACAGGCTATTTCAGAAGTCTTGGTCTAAATTTTAAGGGGTAATAAAATAATCTAGATAAGAAAGCATTAATGCATGGGCGTATCACAAAAGATAAAACGTTACATGTGTTAGTTGGTATGTTCTGAAAGATAACAGTGACGCAGTAGAAATGAAAGGAAACCGACGAATTTTAGGAAGGTGCTTAAGAGAAACAGTGGCTGTCAACATTTACTAAGCCTTCACAGCGAAGATTTAGTGACCAGCGTACACAAGCCAAAACACCAGGTATTTTTTTAGAGCAATTTCATCCACAGAAATCCTGACATGATGATTACGATCAGTATCTACAGTATTGGTTATAGATAACATTATTCATGCAAGTCCTACAATAAGAGATCAATCTACCATGCCGACAATAAGAAGGAAATCTTCCGCCTAAAGCATCGTTCTGGTTATTTATTTTGAAGGCGTTACTTCTTTCCATACTGAGATTAAACGAAACACCAATGCGTTGGCTGATAAATTATCCTGTTCTGCTGGATACCTTGAACCACACCTCCATCCCTAAAACTTTCTTGGCTCTTATACGGTTTCATCCAGATATATGTGGGCTTTAATAGAAAAGAATACGATCGCACTACATTATATATGAATGAAAAGACAAAAACACATAGTATATGAATATAAAGACAATAAACTACAAGATGGAAAAGCATGGAGAAAAAATGCACTATGATTGAAGTAGAAATTGTATATGGTCTATTAAAATGGGACTTATAACATTGTGTTATATGTGAAATGCTAAGATGAGAGAAATATCCATTACATTAGTCAAATTTGCTAAAATAAAGGTTTAAAATATGCACTATGTATGAAATATAAGTATCCATACATTGTTTTTATCTCGCCAAAATATCAGTACTAGACATCCAGAAATATTCATACATATTTGGCTTGTAGAATGGCCTGTCGAGTCCCGTTGGTGAGGGGCGGAACTTTGGAGAGGGGGTGCGAAATCAGGTGTAGTCCTCGGCATCTGACCGCGGTTCAAAATTACGAGGTGCCTCCCAAAAGAGAACCTTGTGTTGCTTCAAAACGGCACTTTAATATAACTAAACTAAACTAAACTGGTAATAAATGATGAAAATATAATAATATAAATTTATTTACATTCAACATACCAACACTGAATTAGACATTACAACGAGACGACAATCACTAGTATCGTTCTTGATTACGAATATTCTTATAGGAACGTTCCTTTTGCATTCATCAGAGATAGAATTCTAGGATGACAAAAGAAATATCAGAGCACATTCTTACTACCTAATGAAACACAGTCAGACTGTTCTTACAGCCAATAAGATACAAGGAACCAGAACAGCTGATATTCTGGCAGCTTACACCTCACATAAATGCATTTCTTTAATCATATAAATTCTCTAATTACCACCTTTCCATTAAAACTCCAAACAAGTTTCATAATTGGTGGCAAATTTTTTACGCTTATTCATGAACGAACACACTTTAGTAAGATATTTTATATATTAAGGCGATACAGAAATCTCTAGACATCCATTTCTTCATTAGTTACCAACTAATTTGCCTAATTACTAACGGTTCATTAAATCTTCAAATAGTGTGCTTATTTAGAGCTGAATCAATAAATACCCTGTTGAATATTCATGAATATATAACACATCTGAATGCCATCTAGCCTCGGTTTGTTTGATCTTAAATGTTTGAAGAACTTCGCAATTATCCTGTTACTCCAATAATCAAACCCAGTATTATAAGTGAAGACTTACATATCAATTAGCTGTTAATCAGTGCTCAGTACATTCCACTTATGGTTAGAAGCACTGCCTCTTTGAATCAGTCTCTTGTTTTTATCGACAAGAATAATTCTAAATTTATTTCAATGAATAACTTGTACATTTTATCGACATCAGATTTGTTAATAAAGAACACGTTTGAATAGTTTTAAGCATTTAGAAACAATTTAAATGAGGTTTTTGTATAAAGTTCTTGCATTTGAAATGTTTCATTAGATTGTATGATTGGATTTGGCATCTTAATTTCCAAGAAAATAACTTTAATTGTAAACTTATCATACACTGCATTTATCAATCCTCTTCCATAATTTTTATATATCATTGATAATTGATTCATAATTTTCACATTTCATTGATGATAGTTGATCCATAATTTTCATATTTCATGATACTGCTGTTCAATACTTTTTTTCAAAATCCGAAATATCTGGTGATTCGGAAGAAATGTGTGAAAAAGGCGTAGGTTTGATACTAGTGAATTGTTTTATTTTTTGCAAAGAATTTAATAGCTGTTTTTTGGATTTATGATTGCTTAGTCTGCTCTAGTGGAGATGTATTGCTTGAAGGATGTGTGAGCAAAGAGATACTCTTTTAGCTTAAAACATTGATAGGAAAATTTTATTTTGATAATATGACTGAGATAATATGACTAATTAATCTTATACTTTTGTGGCTCTCCTTGTATTTAATTTCCAATTTTATGCAGAAACGGTAACAATCATATATACTACTTTAATAAAGTTTCTTTTGAATCTTTGAGCCAAATTTACAAATTTTGCCTTCTATTTTATGGTAGTAAAAGTATTTTTAACGCTATCTCTTAAATACATCTCTACTACATTTCTATTAAGGTTTTTCTTTCATTATTCAGAAGATATATATATATATATATATCAGATTTCTATACGCAGATTTCTATATGATTATATATATATATATATATATATATCGTATAGAAATCTGCGTCCAATTCTACGTTTGGTCCATGTCTATGAGAAAAATGATGAGCACGATAGATTTTATAGTTCAAAGCGCTATTATTTTATTTATCATTAAAATAAAACAATGTTATGGTTTGCGACATTTTTTGTGTTTATATATTATTAATTGGCAGCAAATTGCCATAAAAGTACTCGCGTGGTTCGTTTCCTTATTGCTTATTATTTGGATTTTTTTCATGGAAATACAAATCTTTACAAGTTTCTTCCTTTATTATTAACAGTCATAATTATCCTGCATTTAAATCTGCTGATTTTATGCTTTCACGGCTTTTTTCTATAATAGAATAGGATATTTACTTTCAAAATGAACGAAAAAATAGAGCTCTGTGTAGCTTATATTTACATGCACCATTTGGTAATTAAAGAAAATGTCAAAAAATTAGTATAAAATGCTAAATTAATTCTAATCCTAACGATTGTTTGCATATACCATTATAATAGTTAAAAAAAAGTGCGAATGGATAATTCACATATACATTTAGGAATATTTATTCTTTTTCATTTGTTTATCCGAAACGATAACTGCTATTATCATAAATGTACTAAGAGAGAATTTTCCCTTCCAGCCGGTCAAAATAGGCCAAGACAAAATAGCTCATGCGAAAATAGCCCTGACAAAATAACCCAATTTCAAATACTGAATGACATAGCATGACCTCGCATACTGAATGACATCTCATACCCTTAAGAGTCGCATTTGCTTCGCTATCTAATAAGATGACCCCTCTTTTTTTGGAAAGGGGCTGTCGTTTTCATTCATCTAAGAAGGCATAGAATACTTGAGATGGTTATGGATTCTACGTAATTTTTGTGTCTCATTATGAAGCTAATTAATGATTAAATTTTAGTCTATAAGCCTAAAAATGCGATAAGCCTAAAATTGCTTGACGGGTCAAGAATCTAGCAAGTTCATAATCAATAACTTCATGCTTAAAGGTTATAAAATAACATCTTTTCTAGCCTTTAATTCATTTCTCAATGTTTTCAGGGTAAAGTTATTAAATGATACAGATGAGGTCAATTTTTAGAAGCACACTTGGATGCAGTTATTATTTTGTAGATTTCGAATTCAATCTAGAAATTATCTCTTCCCAAATGAGTAGAATTTGCTATCTCAACTGCAATTAGTTGAACAATAGGCTTTTTAGAATGCCATACAAAATTTCAATTAGTACGCATTAAAATCTTGTCTTCTTTTCTCTTTATTTTCTGTTTTTTTTAAGCTTGAAAATTTTTTACTGCATATTTTTGTGAAAACAACCATGCCACAAAATATTGTTTCCGCATTGGTTCCCTATTGTGTCTATTTCTTGTAATCAAGATGAATTTCTAAGTTTTTGATAAAACGTTTAATACTAAACTACAAACTAATAAGCTAGCTTTCTCCATAACCTATGAAACGTGAATCTATTTTGTCTACAACATCTGAAAACACTTTAAAAATGGAACTATTTATAGCAGTGCCTTAAATTCTAGATTCATCTGAAAAAAAAATGATAAATTTCTTCCATTCTTCTAAAATAAGCCACAACATTTTGTCTAACATATTCTTTAACACTTCCTCCATAGCCGCAAAATTGCCTTCATTAATGCTAATATTAACTATTTTTTTCTTAAGAATGATTTTAATTAGGTTCTGGCCAAAAAGAGCGATGATAAATTATCGTTAAGGAAAATGCGACAAAAACCAAAG